>JBBPTK010000927.1:0-10463 GCA_038094135.1 Spongiforma cf. squarepantsii
CATCACTCTCAGCAACATGCCACAATGCACCACTCACCCACTGTCATTGTCAAAAGAGGGTGGAAAGTGGAGATGGGATCATCAGCATCATCACTCTCAGCAACATGCCACAATGCACCACTCACCCGCTGTCATTGTCAAAAGAGGGTGGAAAGTGGAGACAGGATCATCAGCATCATCACTCTCAGCAACATGCCACAATGTACCACTCACTGCCTGTCATTGTCAAAAGAGGGTGGAAAGTGGAGATGGGATCATCAGCATCATCACTCTCAGCAACATGCCACAATGCACCACTCACACCCTGTCATTGTCAAAGAGGGTGGAGAGTGGAAAATCAATATGAGCACATCAACACACCACAGTCACAATGCAATGTATTACTCACCTACATGATTCCCAAGATATGATAGAATATCAGCTTTTATTAGTATACATTGAACTTATTTCCTTTCACAATATATCACTTACTGGCTGTGGATATCATTTATTTATACATTAGCCCATATACACCTCCATACACTGGATGTGCCTTA
Organism: Spongiforma cf. squarepantsii; assembly: GCA_038094135.1. Taxonomy (NCBI): domain Eukaryota; kingdom Fungi; phylum Basidiomycota; class Agaricomycetes; order Boletales; family Boletaceae; genus Spongiforma; species Spongiforma cf. squarepantsii. The sequence goes on from JBBPTK010000927.1 coordinate 537, forward strand.
CCCAATAGTGTGGAAACCATCTTGCAAGCCTTTCAGGATCCAGAATGTACATATCTTGTGTGGGAAGAATTGTCTGGTGGGATTCACCAAGATCAGCTACCACTCTGATTTGATCAGAATGCAATTTGCAAACCATGTTAGAATCAAAGTACTTACTGTTTAAGTGCATACTTGATACACAATGCTATGTTTTTCTCTTGGGCAGAAACAAAAAGTATTTGAACAGCCTCCTCATTAAGAGCCCTGGCAGTAGCTTCCAGCAGTTCATTGCATCCCTCATTGGACTTGTTCATGCCTTTCATACCAGTTAATCATGTCATATATTATAGCAGAGATCTGATTGACAACCTTTGATCTGAACACAGGCTTCAGGAGCATGTCTCATTTTACACAGTCAGCCCCACACATTAGCATTTTTGAAAACATCAGGAATAAGCAGCTCAGCCTTGGAGATCTTCTCCTGTATTGGAAGCTTGCGATCAGCAGGAGCCAGCTTGCTCATTGCTACAGCTAACAGTGCATCAAACTTGGTGAACAGTACAATGACAGGAACTGCACAAGCTCTGAGCCAAAGAAAGCTTTAGTAGAGATGAAAAGCTCACTATTCCCAGTGTCACATTCTTCAAAAAAGATCTCCTCAGAACATTGAATAGCTCGATCAAGTTTATCCATTGGGATGCAGTACCTGTCCAACATAATACCAGGTGAGTAGTTCACAGTGTATCAATGTCACTGCTTGTTACCATATTACATGGATGCGTTTGTTGAGAAACGTGGTCTCAGCCCGATCAGTAATGAACTGCTGCATTCTTCGAACTTGATCCACAGAACCCACTTCAAAGCCCTGCGAGTCATGAAAGACAAATTTGTCATTGCTCCGAAAGATCAGTTTGTTCTCGATGTTGTGGATCCCACGCTGGAGAGGATAGGTCATAACGTGCTTTGGGTCCCGATCCGACGTGGCGTGATAATATCTACCCCCGTCGATCCCTCGACTTGAGACACATTGATCTACTCGGACGATGTAGTATACCACCACTAATTCCATGAGTATCGAGTAAGTTCGTACCCTGTTCCCATCTCCATCATGGACCTCCGGGTCTTCCGTAGAGTCACAGATCGTGCGAAGTATGGTCGTCTTGCCAGCGTTCGCGCATCCGAGGATGAGAATCCTGAACCGACCGAATTTCTCTCGAAGCTTTTCGAAATCAGTGCTCGTGCCTTCGGTTGCCATCTTGGGGATCGCGCTCAAATCAGCGAAGAGAGAACCAGTCAAAGAGTCGAGGTGGGTGGTGAGGGTGAGGGTGAGAGAAACGATCGATCGATCGATCGATCCCCCATCTACTTCCGACGACCGACAAGACCCGTGATTCATCGGTTCCGAATTTGGGTGGCTCTAAAATTCTCTTTCGCTGGTTTTGATTCGACCCGCAACATTCCGGAAGTCTAGACCTAAGGCCAAGAACCAATTGTTAGAACTAAATCGGAGTGTGAAATCGGGTGTACCTGTAATATCTCGTGATCAGCGCCGAAGGAGTTGCCTAGATGGGGTATGTTCTTGGAGGTAGCACTGCTAACCTTACCGGTCGTGGGACGTGGGGTGATCGACTTGCAATGAGGGATAACACTAGGAGACCATTATTTGCATGGGGGTTAGGTATCTTTGAGGCAGGATCCGAGTCAGTGTGGCCATCTTTCACACCGACAAATAAAATTCAATTTGGTTCTGCAACAGGATTACACCGAGGTGGCAGTATTGACAGGTGATAAATCTGCTCAGCCATCGATCCGGATCATCCAGTGCAAAATCCCATGAATTCATGGTATTCTCCTTCTGATGCCTTTATTTGGCTTCGGGTTTCTAATAGGCACGAGTGGAATCCGAGGAGCTCGCCCGGGCACTAGTTCTTGGCCTGCTTGGCAGTTATGGACTTGACCACTTGTCATCCTTCCACCTGTGCTTTCGTCTTTCCGCTGGCGAGTGTGGACGTGGGAAGACCCACTTGCATTATCCGGTGAGTTAAACGATGTACTCAACGTGGTGAATGATCGCATACCGGGGGTGTTGCGCTTTCTTCCCCTTCACCTTACTGTGCACAGATGGCGCCTTGTGACCGGTGTGGCGCAAAAACCCAGACCTCCTTCAAACCAAACTCTGTTCTCTGCGTGATATTGTCGTGAACGATTGACGAGCATAGCTGGGGTGGAGGCATACCACTCTTGTCCACGTCCGAGTCACCTTCTTCATCGTTGTCTGCTTTGGCTTTTCGGAGGCTAGACCGCTATGAACCCACGAATGCACAACGTCGTATACAGAACATACCTTCCGAGTGTGCTCTGCTCATGAAGATGCCCAGAAGTATGATTCTCAGCCTTTCAGGATGTTTCGCAATTGCCAGCTGAAGCACGAAAAATTCAGCTTTCCACCGTCTCGAAAGTGAGCATTCGTGTAATACGTCGAGCTTGAGTACGTCAACTTGAGTCTTGAATGGAGACAAAAAGTCTAGCACTGCAATGGTTGGGTGACAGCTGTACCTCTTTAAGTAAAACTATAAATACATCCAAAAAAGGTCAAGAAATGCATACCAAATTGATCCGTGGACGAACTGGACAAGAAAGGAGTAGCATCACAGGCCACTGGTTGAAGGCCTCGGTCCGGGTTCAAGCCACTCAGTCACTGGATGGCCAATGGCCATGGGAAGGTTGACGTAACTTCAACCTCCGAGAACGACGACCCAATCATTGAGCCTTTGGAGCTTCCCACCGAAAACGCTCTGGCATTGACGTTCATGGGACAGACCATCCAGAAAATCGAGAAATCCGCTGACAAAGGTATACAAGTTAATCACAAATGCTCAGCGTGATTCGATAAACGACTGAGGTGCTTGGTGTAAGGCTAGTATGCTACGAGTTTAAGTGGCTGGGGATCTGCTCACGTCCTCCGTTTGCACACAGGCCAAGTTCATTGACTGGCCACACATCCGAGACCATCCCCACACTGCCCATAGTACCACCCTGCGACGACAACTACGCCCACCACACAGGTGGGTCCGAGAAACAAACAAAAGCAGCTGTCCTGTTGCGTACGATAACCAACGTTAGACATTAAATAATGGGCGTGAGTAGGTCGACTCGACATATTTGAACTACTCCAGCTTCCACACTAGAGTCTCATCATCCGGATGCTGCCAACTTGTCGACTCCGTTCCCATTGCAGATAGGTCGTCATGGGTTGATTTGGCCCCTTGCGTCCCCCAAGCCTTCTTCTCTGATTTCCCGCACACCAGATCTCGACGATCTCCAGACTGGCAGCTGTGTCCTTGTCAACGCCCTATGATAATGCTTCCTATACAGAGGTCTCTAGAACTCGGCCACGGTCACCTCGCACAGTCGCACTCGCTCCTCGCGCGTATCTGAATTCTGGCTTCATCGAATAGTTTCGATGCGCTAGGGGTGTGGGGGGTGCCAAAGATCATGCACGCAGACACGTCACCTCTAGCCATCGCTGGTTCACGTGGCAGCGTTGACTCGATCGAGAGATCTTTCAAGGGTGATGGTGATGAAAGTTTTGGTGAGATCGACGAAACCATTGTATGAAATTTGATGCGGAAGCATAGATTCAGCTGAAATGGCGGTCGCACAAGCGAGGCTAGGCAAGCTAGTATAGTGTACTCTTTCTTAGATGTGATCGAACACGATGGGTGCCAGTCCCCTGTCAAGAGTCGTTTAATGCCTTTGTCCTACCACATCACAGGGATGAATTTTTTACGGGCAAGGTAGATATTGCTATAGTGTGACGGCAATAAATACCTTGCATGTGTTTGAACCAATAAGCCTATATATGGCCTAGGAACAGTTTACCCCCCATACCAATAGTATCTAAATGGGAAGTGCACACAATTCCACACTGAATCACAGGGATGAACTTTTACAGGCAAAGTAGATATTGCTATAGCGTGACGGCTTGAACATGCATTTGAACTGACAGGCCCATATATGGCCTAGGAATGGTTTATGCCCTATACCAATAATATGTAAATGGGAAGTGTGCACAATTCCACAAATAGCTTTGTGTGTGATACTTATTGGCAACACCATACATGATACCACTCGGTAGCTAAATGGACAGTTACCCTCATCAGCTGAGATTAGTTGCACTTAAGTTGGAAAGGAAAATACTGAATGGAAAGCACAATGTGATGCCTTCGTCCCATGTAAATAATATTTATATCTGAGCTGTGTTGGGGGAAGCAATCCCTATATCGTACATACCTCTACTTCTGCTAGCAACTCATGATGTGCGCAAACATTGAAACTGTTGAGATTACAAGAAGTCTCGTCAATGTCATTCCAGTACTCCCAGCTCTAAGTAGGCTGAGCTCAGGCAGAAGGTTTATTGTCTATGCCATGGATAATATTAGGTGCGTTTATCATACTATGGCTAACCAAGTAGTACATCATACCATAGTGTTCTGAGCTCATATCATTGTGAAACCTATACATGATCTATAGCTCTTGGCAACTAAAATGATAGGGATAGCAGCGGTAATGATCCCCAGCCTATGGTGATCTTCTCCCTATGTAAATACATTCCAGGAAACGGCCACGTGTCACAAAGTGCATCACAACGATAGTAAGTCTCATGTAAGTGGTTATAGACCACAGTGTGAAGCTGTATGTAGAACATGACACGACACCATAAGAATGATAGCTACAGTAGTAACTATTACTCGAATAGCACACACTGATAGTTCAGGACAAATAAGTAATGAAATTGAGGCCTGCTAATTGAGATCACTATAAATTTATGGCAAGCAAAAATACATTGTGAGTAGCTTGCTATGATTTGCTATATACTGGATGATCCACCTGCACTTCCATGCCCCTTTGAGAGGGACATAGGCATGGACATCTTGGCTGCATCACATGGCCGATACACTGACATATTCACCCACCCAAAAATCTTACTGTAATGAAGGTCATGTGTGAGCAATCACAACTTCCAAAACTCAAGCAGACAATACAATACCAGTTCCACCAGAAGAGTAAGTCTTCTATGAATTTCTTGTCTTCAGGATTGTTGACACACTGGAAGAAGGAGAGGATGTTATTGTAAAAGTTATAGTAATCAAAGTCCCCATCCATGGTTTGCCAACTACCACAGCTTGATAATGTGAAATGAAGCTAGGATTAAAGTGAGTGAGTACTTGTTTCAGTAAAAGCATGTAGGAACCTGGACTGCGATGTATGCAATTGCATATGGACTAACAGACTTCATTCCAAGTAAGGCCGCAACATGAGAACGAGTATGGCATTCATTGAGCTTGTGTTGCCCCCTTAGTTGCCCAGTGGGCACACTGAGAGACTTGATGTCTGTCGTCAGAGCTGAACTTGGCAATGTAAAGACATGTTTGAAGGCCTTTGTGCCTTTGCTCAGAGCTGCTTCATATTTGATACCATCCACACACACCTTTATGAGGAAATGGTTCTTGAATAATCCTTTTTTCAGGTCTTCTGGATCATACTTTTTGCATTTGTACAGAAACGCTGGCCAGGAATCAGAGGTGACCAAGAAATCAGGATGGAAATCATGGATAGAGGCACGATGGCTGTAGAATGTATGTGTCAATGATGGGAATGTTGAGCCTAGAGTGAGTAAGTGTCCCTCAGCACTGTAAATGAACAGGATGATTATATTTGATAAGTACCTAGAGCAAGTAAGTGTCTACATCAGCAAACTGGTACTTCTGGTACAGTGGCTACAGGATTTTACAGGATTTTACAGTGTTTCAGCCCTGTACAGTCCTGTGCAGAACACTCAGCCTTGTACAACCCTTTCCAGAACACTGGGAACTTTAGAAGTCAAATGATTTCAGCCAATTAGAAGCTTTTATTTAATTTGAAAAACACTTTACACTGCATCTTTACATTATATACTGTCATGAAAAGTGTAGACAAAATGTAGGAAAAGTGTACAAAAAGTGTGGGAACAATATATGAAAAAATGTACAAAAGTGTACAAAAAGTGTGGGAAAAAGTATAGGAAAAGCGGACAAAAAGTGTAGAAAAAGTGTACCAAAGTGTAGAAAAAAGTGTAGGAAAAGTGTGGGAAAAAGTGTGGGAAAGCGGACAAAAAGTGTAGAAAAAGTGTACCAAAGTGTAGGAAAAGTGTGGGAAAAAGTGTGGGAAAGCGGACAAAAAGTGTAGAAAAAGTGTGGGAAAAAAGTGTAGGAAAAGCGGACAAAAAGTGTAGAAAAAGTGTAGGAAAAAGTGTAGGAAAAGCGGACAGAAAGTGTAGGAAAAGTGTACCAAAGTGTAAGAAAAGTGTGGGAAAAAGTGTAGGAAAAGTGTAGGAAAAGTGTAGGAAAAAGTGTAGGAAAAGCGGACAAAAAGTGTAGAAAAAGTATAGGAAAAGTGTAGGAAAAGTGTAGGAAAAGGTGTAGGAAAAGTGGACAAAAAGTGTAGAAAAAGTGTAGGAAAAGTGTAGGAAAAGTGTAGGAAAAAGTGTAGGAAAAGCGGACAAAAAGTGTAGAAAAAGTGTAGGAAAAGTGTAGAAAAAGTGTAGGAAAAAGTGTAGGAAAAGCGAACAAAAAGTGTAGAAAAAGTGTAGAAACAATGTAGGAAAAAGTCTGCCAAAGTGTAGCAAAAGTGTAGAAAAAAGTGTAGCAAAAGTGGACAAAGTGTAGTAAAGAAAGTGTTGACAGACTTAGACAATTAATTAGAATAGTGTGAATGAGTTATATGACAAGTGATTGGTAGTACTAGTGATGGTTGCACAAGTTGTTTTTTTTTTTTTTTTTTTTTATCATTGCTTAATGTCCTTGAGGGCAATGCCCTATGGTGGACGGTACATACAGTGGGAGTACATGCATAGAGATACTGTTGTGGGGGGGAAGCTAAGGTATCTGCTCAACTTCCATGAACTGGGTGAGCAAAGGTGGAGAACACAAACTCCTAAGGTGTAGGATAAATTAGATTGACTGTAAAGATAAAAGAAAGAGCAGCAGCTAAAAGAGGGGGAGCAAAAGAGATGTCAGCCACTGGTATCTAATTGCAAACAGACAGCACCATGCGTGTTAGAAAGGGGGGAGGGGGAGCCAGTGATGGCCTGGATATGAGGGGGGGGGGGTTGTTACACAGCTTCCTCATCACTGCTGTCCCCAGTGGGGAGGCAGTGAAAGGCCAGGGCAGGGATGAGGTCGACAGGGTGGATGCCCTTCTCATGCACAATGACAGCCACAGTGAGGCATGCCTTATCAGCTTCATGCCCAACATTGAGATCTCCATTGCTGTCAATTCCAACGTATAGGGGGGAGCCATCAGTAAAGATGACCATGAGGGCTTGAGGCACATCCTCAGGCAGGTATCGGGAGAAGATGGGGACCATGGAGGAGTCAATGCATTTGATGAAAGCAGGGCAGTAGGGGTGGTCCAGGGCATGTTGGAGCCAGGGATGTTTGGGGTGGGCATGATGGGACTCAGCCACAGAGAGAGAGGATGAAGACTGTGTGGGGGAGCCAGGGTGGGCAAGTGGTGGGACTGCTGTGGGGGCAGTGAGGGGAGAAAGTGGTGGGAGAGGGGATGCCTGAGGGGGTAAGGGAGGGGAGCGAAGGAGAAGGTCTGTCACCTGGACCCGGAGGGCCACTAACTCTGCACGAAGCTCAGCTATTTCTGCCCCCAAGCCACAAGGTGGCTTGGGGCCTGCTGGTGTGGATGGTGGGGGGGGGAGGGTTGGAGGGGGATCCCTGCCTGGGGGACAGGGAGGGGTAGCAGGGGGCATGTGGGCCCTGACATGCACGAGCATGTTGTTTTGAAAGAGACGGACGATGTCTGCTCGAACCCGACCAGTTTCAAGCTCCCGTGCAGCAGGAGCCAGGTGAGCCTTAAAGGCATGGAAGGTGGAGACCATCCAGCGGATGGCCCTTGGGCTGTCAGGAGGACAGGCAATTGGGAAGGTGGGGGAGGACCTGGAGGTGCCTGCATTGGGCCCAGACTTGATGGTCCAGGTCCAGGTGGGGGGGTGGAGGCGGAAGTGGCGAGCAACATACTGTGGAAGGGCTGGGGGGGAGTAGCGAAGGGAGAATGTGCCCTGGGGAAAGGAGTGGAATCGTTTCCCCACCTCTGTGAGGCGGACGACACACGAAGTGTCCTTGGAGCATGAGTGTTTGGTGGGAGGTGGGATTTTCCCACGCTTAGATGGTGGTGGTGCTGGTTCAAGAGGCATCATTCCCAGCGACCTCAGACGTACTGCAGTCCGGTCAACCAATGTTTTGTTGCTCAAAGCGTCCTGGGCCGCGGTATTGCCACTCGCCACAGATTGTGCTCCATTCAAGTCCACGGGAAACGGATTCTCTGTTCTAGGATGCTCTGGACTCATCACAAACATGTTGGTGCCAACCGATTCAGAACTATCAGACAGCCTATCAGTCGACTGTCACATGAATGATGGAGAATCCCACTCGTCATCCTTGGCTCGTACTTCCTCCTGGAGGTTGATGTCGCTGCAGGCTCTTCTGATGGCTCAGGAATAGGATCGTCGAGATCATCGAGATCGCTATCACTTCCGTATCCATATTCATCGATACGAGTATTATTAGGGACGTCATTGTCGTCTGTGAGATCGAGCAACGAACTGTCCGAGGGACTGACATCCGAGCTCAATACTGGATACCGATAAGCACACGACCGTTCGCTTTCGCAGAGATAACTCACGGTCTAAAAAGTATTTGGAGCTCTTGGCCAGCAGAACATTGTTTGCACAAAGGACACGAGGCTTGAAAACTCGACCCGATGGCAAAGATTTGGAGGAAAAGAGATGAAACTGGGTGTTGATAAGCTCGTCTCCGAGAAGAGACTTTCTCAGAAACTCTTCCACGCGTTCTTGTTTACCAAGATCAAACATGAGGGGGAGAGCATTCAAGGAGTGGAATTGGCCAAGTCAAACCAGCGGTATGTACCCTTATCGCGCGGGTTTTGACCTGGTCACCATTGACGGGTGAACTAAGCCGCCTCGTGTTGGTGGTTCCACATCAACGGAGGTCCATGATACGCGTTCAAACATATTTGGTAAAACACGATGCCGAAGAACGACCATCTGATAATATTTCACGGGAACAAGCTGGTGTCCGTACAAGGACTGAAAGAAAAAAAAAGTAGGGGGGAGAGATATCGACGTCGATACTACTTATGGGCCATTAGTAATACACCTTCGTTCGGAGTGCTAATCTGGGCGACGGAGATGAACTTTGGTGGACTCGAAAATTCATGTGTTTGTTATGTAATCCAAACATCGCAAGTACCTTCAATTGAACTACTTGGATTGGTTATATGGGTATGCCATAGCAGGGGAGCCGAAGGCTGCCCCCTTCTTACCCTTCCTTCCACTTCCAAAGATAGACGACGAAGGCCCCTGGAGCGATACTTCCTTCGGAGAAAACGCGAATCCGGTTTCACCACCTTCAGGCTCACGAGCAGCTGTTGTGCTGACGGGTCCCAGTTGGGACGGAGCGACATGCTCCTGTGCGGATATTGATCCCAATGGTAAACGACAAGGTTCCTTCAAGAGCCTTGTATGAATCCCGACGATGATATTGGCACCGTGTGCAAGCTCCTTATTAGCGATACGATGTGCGAGTGCAGAGAAATCTGCCACGACGGTGGGAGATCCAATGTGCGAATATAGCACGTCGAGCTCCATCTCCAGTAGTTCCGGATATCTACGATCCGCAGGTGAGCGCATATAACCTCGCAAGCTGTAAAGAACGCACTTTGGCAAGAGACTAGAGGAAAGTTCTTTTAGAATGTTGTGTTCTGTGAGGTTGCTCCGAATGAAAGCGAAAGCCTCATCCCGAAGATCGTCGAGGCCAGCCTATTGTGTAGTTTTAGCGTGACTCGATCGCGGGGTTTGGGTAAGTGAGACACCAACCT
>JBBPTK010000928.1:0-10459 GCA_038094135.1 Spongiforma cf. squarepantsii
TGCTGTACATCTTTTCTGGTCAAAATGATCACATACCCATCATGTGACCCATTATGACACTGCCAATGACATAGTCCACAGCAGTTATAATCATTTCCAAAGTAAACAAGACAAGAAGGGTGATAAGAATCAGCCTTGACTGATTATACATTGCCCACACACGGAGCATCATTGATGCTGTGACAACAATTATCATCTACTCTTTCTGAGAATTAAATAAAGTGTATGGCAGTAACTCACCATCTGCTGCACCCAAAAATAGAATGAAGGTCCATGTTCCAATAATATACACTATACCACCTGGAAAGCATGCAGAAATTGAGTGGAAAATAGATAAAGGGATTGAGAATTGATACTTACACCTATTCAATGGATACAAGTGAATTACATCAGAATCAGAATGATAAAAGTAATGCAAAGACATGCATCTATTATATCTCAGCATGCTTATTACCTTCACTGTCATTAAATTTACCTTTTCTGTACCAAGGGAGAAGGAGCCTCCATCTTCAGTTGGTTTAGTTTCTTCAATCTGCATCATTTGAATGCTATGGCCACTTACTAAATTCACCAGAGCTAATGTAGTTTAAATATCACTGCATTCAACATGAACCCTACTATAAACTCACAGAAAGGTACAGAGGCCAGCATAACGAACCTGTTACAATAATCAGATACTGACATTTTGTACTGACAAATTTAATACACACCAGAACAAACAGTGTTGAAACCCATGACCAAGGTTTCATCTGATATGATTTTATCAGTAACTTACTGTTTTGATGACCAATGATTTGCAGACCCAGATGTATTCTACCTAGATGAATGATGGGTTACTAGGAATGAAGCATATGTATGAATACTGTAGAAAACATATATACCTCTTTGGAAAATGTAAGCACTAAGGACTGATAGGTTGATGGATTGTAGCAGGGCATAAATAGTTCCAATTGCTTACCATAATCATATCCAACAGCAGTGATAAGTGCAACTGAAACAAAATACAGTATTATTCAGATTTTAACACTGAAAACAAACCCTACCAGTTATATATTCAATCAGCTGATTAGCAGACATGGTCAAGATAGAGGGGTGCTAGGCAGTAATTGCAAGGTGAAATGGTATGGGAAGGAGGGAGCTCTAAGTCTGCTGTCTCGAAGTAGAGCCAACATTGTTATAAGATTCGTGTTACCAAATCATCATCATTTATGGCATACCTTGGAGCCTTGGCATCAAAAATTATATGATTGTGAAATAGCATGATGTACGTACCAATCCACCCTTGATTCCATGATTTTCAAATAGTCATTCTTCCTAGCTTGCAGCTCATTCGTGTATTTGGATTCATTTTATTTCTAACAATGACTACAGACTAGGAGGTCATATAGCCGCTCTGCGGCAATGATAGAAATGGCCACAGGAGACCGTTCAAGGTTACAATGTATCTGTGAGACATGTGCTCACTTGGTAAAAATGAGTTCAGTTAGATTTGGTGGCGACCCGCTATGATCGCGCTGAACTAGCGTCATGAGCCTATGGTGTGGTGTTTTCAACGGTGAGCCTGCTATTGTAACTTAGATTGACGTGGGGAGTGTACCTTTAATTTGCTATAAGGCACTGCAATGATCGCACTATTGTGATATCATGCGTCCATTGTACGTACCAACTTTTGAAATGGAACATACAAAAGATGCTTGGTAAGACCGGTATTCACGACTTCTCGATGAGCCTTTCGTGAAATCTACGAGAAGTCAGCAGGCTTGGATGGTCACTAAAGCACAGCCACATGATGCCAGACGGGGCGCAGCCCTGGCAGAGATGTGCACGTTCTACGTTGACAGGAGATTGGTGGCAGAAGCTAATGCCAGGTACAGACGTCAGAAATCTGAAGAGCAGTGAGGTATGGCCATATCGGATGTGATTAGGTTCTCTGAGAGAAACTCGTCTTTGACACATCCTGAGAGTACGGAAGTAATTCAAATTGAGACGTAAATGAATCTAGAGTGATCACGGTGGGAGAATCATTTGCAGGCAGTGGCTAGTGTAAATGACTCTGCACAGGAATCGAGGCAAGGTGTTCAGGGAAGTGAATGTACTCAAAGATGCAAGACGTATCACCAATTAAGTCTCTTTCGAGAATAGCACATGTGATAGTGAATCGCATGTCATGACGATTGGAAAGACTTGTCTTATCACAGATTTGAAAGGATGTCGTGGGTACGGGAACCCCTGACATGCGTGCCTCGAAGAACAGCATCCGAGGGGAAAAGTGAGCGTAACGTTCCGAACAAAGTTACCGGTCCATTGTATCAGTATTTCTATCTCGGACTAGCAAGGATAATAAAGTCACTTCAACAAAAGAGGGTAATATACCCCTTACCTCGAACTCTGAAAAGGATAAACACTTGTTCTGAAACCATCCAGTGACTGCCAAGCGAGATAACAAAAGAGCCAACGGAAATGTGGAGACAGACAATATTCGCATAATGAATCACAGGCAAGCCTATGAAACCCTAGCAATGACACAGAGAATCAGATATTCGTAGGACTCAGAGTCATAGTGATGCATAATACCGCGACCACCGGACAGCTAGGCTAACTCGTATTGTATGCATCGAGTCAATATTGTAGGAGAATCCGAACTAGCGGAGTTCCAAGTCTGTTCCAAACCCACTCTGCTACTTGTCTGATAGTTTGATTCGTCCTACGAGGTGAGTATCCTTCCCCTTCTACCCTCAGGCGAGTCAGGTTCTAGTCCAGACTGTTGCCTCCATTAAACACGGGCGCACTGTACTGATTCCATATTTCAGACATGTCACTCCTACCGAACCGAAGAATCGAGTAGAAACTCGCGGAGTTCGACCTGTCGCTGCGTCTTCTATATCAGTCCAAACAGCAGATGACTTTGGATACATCCAAGCGATGGCCGTGGTGATGTTCATGTTATTTTTCAAACTTGAATATTCAATGTCTGCATCCCGTTCACCGTGGCACCCCAGATTCTTCTAATCCATCGACACCTCGTTCACCCGATTCTACCAAAACCTTCTAGTCCCGTATCCATCCTTGTCGACGAAATTGGCGCAGGCTTGCGTTGTGCTTGTGTTGACTGGAAAATTTCGTTGGGTCGTTTTAGGAAGAGATGAAACAGTAGTTGGCGTGGGCGGCGGCGGAAGGCTGGGCGCGGTCAGTTACGGTGGTCAGTATACATTCTTGTCACTCAACCGGGGTTAAAACGAATTGGCGCAGGTCGCAAGTCTTCCTTGCACACACATTTGAATTACGTGGTCGCTGTTCTTCCCTGCTTCTTCAACGCTTCCGTCCAGAGCGGTGCGAAGACCTCGACTACTGACCCCAAGACAACGGAGACCGACGACTGACACGTCTTCGCCCTCAAACATTCTAATTTCTTCAAATTCCGCCAATGGGGTCGCTGACCCATATGCTGCTTGCGTCGTTCACATCGACATGGAGAACAAGGCGGTCGCATACACTGGGATGGTCGAACGTGGCGCCCGAGATGTCGTGTCCGCGTGGGGGTCTGTATTCGTTTTTGGGCAACGACGGTCTGGTGAGTATCTCTTCAAGCGCATCGTCTCACTCATCTGCTAAATGTCGCACTGTGTAGGTGACACGTCTGGTCTCCCACCAAACTCACGTTGCTGTACGAGAAACGTCTCTACGCCCTAGCTTTGTCATTTGCGCATACACAGAATTTGGACACGACAGACGTGCATCGGCACCATGGCGATTATCTGTACGACAAGAGTGGTTATGGAGGTGCAATGAAGGAGTATCTGCAAATGATCGGGGCATGCAAGGGAGTTTTGTCGTGCACAAGGTATCGTCGCTTTACTCTCTTCTCATTCGCATCTTTGGCTATAATACTAACACACGTATAGTTCCTCATAGCCATTCTGACTCCTCGCCAATGTGGAACACACGGCCTTGTTACCGAACATGTATGCCAAAGTCGGGGACGTGGCCAAGGTAGACGTGATGTTCGTGGCTCATTGGTGTTGGTTTCGATTGAGATATCAAAGCTATCACACTCTCTCAACTTCAGGCGCCAGCCGAGAACTGCTGTTCGATCTCGATAGGGTGATTCGAATGTGTTGGCAAGCAGGATTCTTTGAACAGGCAGCATACCTGGCTAAGCGGTGGGGGAGGCATGAGGATTGCTTGAGGGTCGTTGTTGAGGATATTGGTGCAGGGGAGAGCAGTGAGAAGAAGAGTATCGAGAAGGACAAGGGGAAGATCGAGAATTGGTACAGAAAAGCGATGAGATATCTGAGAGAAGTGGGCGATGGAGGGGTGAATTCGTGTTCGTTCCTCCAGTGGCTACTGATCAATATTGGGGGTTAGGGTTAGTCGAACCTTGCCCGGTATTTCCGAGCACTATTGGACAATCTCCCAAAGGAGACGACGCAGTCGCTCATCGATCTGTGTACTGTCTCTGGTTCTCTTCCACTTGTGGAAATGCCTCAGCCCTTGGTACAGGGAACGTCGCCACCATCGTATTTGGCTTTGCTCGCGCTGTCAAGAGCCCCTGCAGTTCCTCCTACCCTGACGGGTTCCGATGGTGCTGGAAGACCTGAAGGAGAGTTTGAACGTTCCGGAAGTTGTCGAGGAGGGTGATTGATGTATGGGTATTGGCACTCGTTCTTGTCGAGTCATTTTACTCCATAACTTCTCCGAGTGTAGCATCTGTAGATGAATCGCGACATTACCTTACACAAGAGCAGTCGGTCTTCTATCCCTCTTACTTGAGTTATTTATATATTTAACGGCCTGGTACATAGCCCCATCGCTCGGTACAGATTGTTCAAGAGGTCGTGATGCATAGTAGAGGAGTCAAACATGGCAAAGTTGTCATATGGTGGGCATTGGAGAGATGAGAAGTAAGGAACAGAAAGGAATGGGCGAGGAGGGCACAGGAAGGTTTTACGGTACACTACGGTACTCTAGTGTGACAGCGAAGCTAGTACTGGGAAGGGAAGAGGAGGACCTTTGCATAGGCCGGAAGTACCGGTTCTCAACTTCTGACATCCCAAGCGTGATCTACAAGCAGTCTTGGGGGCATAGACGCCACGCGGACGACTAGCTCTGATGCTCTTTTTCATTCCTGTTTCTTAGATCGCGTGTTTCACGATTTTTCTGGATGAAGTGGCGCAGCGGCGGTAGGAACAGATCCTGGACGGTGCTGGACGTTCGGAGCTGGGCGTGGTCGGCGCATGTCAGGGGAGGACGAAAACCAGGATCACGTCGCGATGTGGAGCCTGTTCTTAGAGTTTTATGAGCAAGAACATGATAGTAGAAACTTTCAGCACGCCCTCGACCAGGGCTCTGTGATCTCACGCACGCACTCGTGTTTTGCTTACAGTAACCGAACTGTTCTGTCGTGCACGTTCTGGAATCTGGGTGGACGCATACCGTTGACGGACTCGGGCGGTGGTTTGTCGCTTCCTTCTTGTTATGACCGCGGTTCGAACAAACCAAACGCGTTTGGTCAACGATCGTCAATGCTGTCGAGACGGGAGACTACGCACAGACCCAAGGTGTTCGAGTCTCTAACAGTGACGCTTCGGTGAGGTAATTTGATCGTCATGGACTATCTGCACCTGTAGTCACTGTACTGCTCGTCCCAAGATTCCTCTCATCTATCCGCGTCAGGCTGATCTCAAGCCCTTCTGTGTCGTGAAGGCTCTCAGTCAAAACGAAGTGGCGAGCATCTTGAACTTGGGACTGTTGGTGGGGTGGATCAAGGAGAGCATGGAGGAGATTGCGAAGGTGAGTTTTGCTTTCCATCGACAAAACTTTTAGACGGGGTCAAGATAGCGTGAGACGACTCGCTTCGCCAGTGACGCGTATCATGTTACAGTTTACTTTTTCACCATCCCACCATCCATGCATCCTGCCCTGTTCCTCGAAGAGATCCTCCGTATAATCTTCAAGAACGCAGCTTATCCTCATGTTGACCTCTTGGCGTTGGCCACCACCTGTCGGGCTTTCAAGGAACCAGCACTAGATATGTTGTGGATGGATACGAGTGATCTGTCACAACTCGTTCGATGTATCCCTGGAGCATACCACTTTAAAACCCTTGATTTTGGACAACGGGTGAGACCTCCCTATCGCATACTGTGATTAACGCCACGGCTGATGTCTCATATAGCTCTATGCATTGACGAGGAGGCTGGAAGAAGCTGAACTGGATTCTATCAAAGCTTATACGCGCCGTGTCCGTGATTTGACTGTTTCGCATCCTTTCCGTGTCGACCCACGGTCTCTTGCATATCTCTGTCAAGCAACTGCGGCAGATCCTCTATTTCCAAATATCCGGCAACTCTTTTTTGTCGCCCATCAGAATCTTCTTCCGTTGTTGGACTGTGTCGCCGTTCACAGTTTAGAACAGCTCAACCTCCACTTTCCCTCATCAGACATTTCTTCATGCCAAGACTTCGTTCACTCGCTTGGGTCAAGGTCACCCTGTATAAAGGACATAAACGTGACCTCTAATGAAGGATCGTTCATGAACCGCTTTAGTGATATCATGAATCAGCACATCCAACGTTGGACGCATCTCTGGTGCATGGACTGCCGCGATATCACCTTGGACATTGACACGCTCTCTCATCTCTCCCATACACCTGGCTTGGATGCTCTTTCATTTAGACTGGACGCTGGATTGATAGACCAGATTGGGATCTCCAACCACGTATTCACCTTTTCCGCATTGAAACGTATGCACGTCCACATTGCATCAATCGTCCCCATTTCCAAGTTTTTTACCTTCATGCGACTCCCAGTGGCTGTCAACTTGGCCATCATTCAAGATCCTGATGATCAGACTATCGAGCATCCGGTGCTTGTCTTCAGGGATCTCCTTCATCTTGTCACATCGAATCTCGTCTGGATACGGATCGATCTTGACGGGATCATCGACCTGAGAGACAATGATCTCCTGACACTAGCATTCAATTGTCCTGGGCTCGAGTTTCTGTCCATAAACGAAAGTTTCGGATGGCGTTCTGCTGGAGTCACTCCTGTAGCTTTGGGGGAGCTTCTGCGGCGATGCCTACGCCTAAACAGCTTCAGCATCGCTCTCGACACACGCCGATACGTTCACCAGTCCACCCTAGCATGGCCATCGTCGAATCCGGGTGAAAACACTATGCCTGGAACCCCCGATAGTGCTTATTTCGTCAACCTCGTCGACTCTATCATCGAAAAAGAGTCTGTCCCAGAACTGGCGGCTTTCTTTGACGAGTGTGGAATACACACTGGCAGGTCATTTCGCATTACGAGCTG
The DNA here is from genome assembly GCA_038094135.1 of Spongiforma cf. squarepantsii. Taxonomy (NCBI): domain Eukaryota; kingdom Fungi; phylum Basidiomycota; class Agaricomycetes; order Boletales; family Boletaceae; genus Spongiforma; species Spongiforma cf. squarepantsii. The sequence goes on from JBBPTK010000928.1 coordinate 7,312, forward strand.
GGACACACCGTGGATGACGCGGCATCGCTTCGTTCATGGTAATCGGATGGCGAGGATTTATCAAAAGCGGTGGAAAGCCGTGTCCAATTTGGCAAAAAGGCATGCTCAGCAGCGCGTCGAGAATTGACGTGTGCGGGTCGTTTTATTACTGTACTACATTTGTAGCCTTCCAGCCCTTTCCTTATCGGTGTCGCCATACGGACGACTCCGACGTACAGTATATTGATGTTGGAACCGTCGCTTTCACCTTTTCATTAACCATTAACACCCACCACAAGTACTTGACATGCATCCTGCCTTACTCATCGAAGAGATCCTCCGTCTAATTTTCGCATACCGCTATGACCAAATACTTGCATGGCTAAACGGTTCAGAGCGCCACCCTACTGCTGATCTCTTGGCGTTGGCTACTACATGTCGGGCCTTCAAGGAGCCAGCGTTAGATACGCTATGGATGGAATTGGGTGATCTGTCACGACTCGTGCGGTGTGTCCCCGGAGCGTACGACAAGCAGTCATTGGATTATGGTAGCCTACAGGTAAGATCAACAACCCTCTGAATGTAGATGACCAGCGCCACCGTTGAAGTACTGATCTCTTACAAAGGTCTATGCATTTAGGAGGCCGCTTGGAGCAGTCGACATGGATTCTATCCGAGGTTACACACGTCGTGTCCATCATTTAACCGTCGTTCCTCCATTCCGCATTGACGCAAGGTCTCTTCGCTCTCTTTTTCGGGCACCTTCGTCGGGTCCACTCTTTCCAAACATCCGACGACTGGAATTTACCCCCGACGAGTGTCATCTTCCTTTGTTGAACCATGTCGCCACCCGTAACCTAGAGCACCTCAGCCTCCATCTTCCCTCATCAGGTGTTGTTTCCTGGGAAGCCTTCGTTCGTTCGCTCGGATCGACCTCTCCGAATATAAATAATATATACATCTCATCGAATCAAGGTTCATCCATGAGTCACTTGAGTGACACCATGAATCAGCACATCCAAAGCTGGACACATCTTCAGGCCATGATTTGTCCTGATGTCACCTTGGACTTCGACACGCTCTCTCGTCTTTCCCTCATGCCTGGTCTGTTCAAACTTACGTTTAGACTCGGTACTGCATTGGTAAACCAAATCAGGATCTCGAGCCACATATTCACGTTCCACAAACTGGAATATATCCACGTCATTGCATCTATCGTCCCGGTTTCCCAGTTTTTTGCCTTCATGCAACTCCCGGCAATCATAAACCTTTCTATCACTCAAAGTCATGATGTACAGAACGAGCGGCATCCCGTACTCGTCTTCAAGGATTTCCTTCACCTCTCGTCACCGAATCTCACTTGGATAAAGATCGATATCCATGCAACCATAGACTTGACTGACGATGACCTCCTGGAACTGGCATTGAATTATCCCAAGCTCGAGGGTTTGTGCATAAACAGAACTTTTGGATGGGATTCCCCCGGAATAACCCCCGCAGCCTTGGCAGAGCTCGTCCAAAGATGCCCGCAGCTGAAGTGCTTTTGCATTGCCCTCGACACGCGCAGTTACCATGTTCATCACCCTCTATCAACATGGCCGTTGTCGACTGGGAACGAAAATACGGTGACTGTTCTTAGGCCCCATCGGTTTTTCTATTTTACCGACCTCGTCGACTCTATCATCGAAGAAGAGTCTATCCAGGCGCTGGTGGCTTTCTTCGAAGAATGTTTTCTACATGGTATTGAGTTATTTAATATTTCGAGCTGGAAGACCGAATGGATGAGACATCGTCATCCTGGCAATTCGAAGGTCTACCTGAAGCGGTGGCAGGAAGTGCGCAGATTGGTGGAAGAACGTGCCCGCGGACGCTAGCGCTTGGCAGCCGCTATCTCCATTTTTGTCGAGAGGTTGGAGCGTTTCGGAAGTCGTCGAGAGGACTATAAAATGATGTGTCTGTATATCACTAAGTATTAAAAGAATAGACCCACCCGTGTAAGGTAAAGGATCAGAAAACAAGACCATCTACTCGTCCCCAACTTGAAGGTCCAAGGGAACATGAATACACATTTTCCCCACAGAATAGCTGAATCCACTGACTCAGGCTTGAGTTGGAAAAGTTGGCAATCGATCATCTTGACCGTTGTAAATTCGAACCGAATCTACCTGCCAGGTGGCCGTGGCGAGAAACCATCCGTTTGGCGAGAACTTGACGCCAGCAGGCAGCAGCCCAGTACTGATGTTTGAGTGGACCTGTTAAACAATTTCTTACCAATCCGAGGAAGGGCACAGACATATTGCCGGTGAAGTCCTCGGATGCAGTCAGGATACGAGTCTTGCCGACAGAGATGTGTGCGTTTGACAGCTCAATGTAAGCCTCCCGGGATACTGAACGGTAGTCGCGTAACGGTTTAGAGTGCCGGGTCACGGTGGTCACCGCTTACTTTACCTTTCTCTGGTCCGCCCGACTCTTCTCCGTCTTTTGACTCTGTCATGCTGCATGTGTATCCACTCGCGTCCATCGTCCCAACCACTTTTTGTCGACCTTCACCAACTTCCTGCCAGAGACGAACCATCCCTCCGAAGAGGCTACCACCCACTACGTGATTCTCGTCTGGGAGTACGATCTCGACATCACAGCCGGAAGAACCCATTTTGCTTGATTCCCACTGGCACTTGCAATACGCAGCGTCTGCTCCTTTCGCCGAGAGGAAGGGTCAACTTCCTCCTGAGTACTGAGGCAGCTCTTACATATCAGCATTTTCCTTCACATCATCTCCGCGAAGTTGCAACACTACAAAAAGTGTGCGAGTGCATCTTCATATAGACCCGCTTGCTGACGACTTGTCGTATAGATCCATCCTCAACTGTCTCCGGCAAAACTTGGAACCGAGCGTCTTGTCCCAGGTGTCCTGCATCCTGGTCTGGCGTGGATTCAACATCGACTCCCTCGACGTCTGTCCCCACGAGATTCGCGACCTCGGTCGCATGTCAATTGACAATCGTCACCAGCAGTCAAGACAGCGTCTCCGAACAAGCTCGTCGACAACCAGGAGGTCTGGTGCGTATCCTCTGACCCGACGCGCGCCTTTTTTTATCACACAAACCGGTTCCCGCAGGATCTTGTGCGAGTTGCTCCTCGTCAAGGATACCATTCTCGGTCCTAAATA
>JBBPTK010000929.1:0-10446 GCA_038094135.1 Spongiforma cf. squarepantsii
CCAACACTTTTGGTAGTCGTCTTAAGCTTTCCCTACACTTTTTAATGCACAACAAATAACTGTGTTTCAGACCACTTTTGTTGTTGCATTGCTAGTGTTGTCATTAGGATAACTGTTCAGACTTTTGACTGTTCAGACTTTTGTCCGCTTTTTTGTACACTTTCTGAGTACACTTTGTACGCTTTTTTGGTACACTTGTGTACACTTTTTTGGTACACTTTGTACGCTTTTTTGGTACACTTGTGTACACTTTTTTGGTACACTTTGTACGCTTTTTTGGTACACTTTGTACGCTTTTTTGGTACACTTGTGTACACTTTTTTGGTACACTTGTGTACACTTTTTGGTACACTTTGTACGCTTTTTTGGTACACTTGTGTACACTTTTTGGTACACTTTGTACGCTTTTTTGGTACACTTTGTACACTTTCTAAGGACACTTGTGTACATTTTGTCCGCTTTTTTGGTACACTCAGTACACTTTCTAAGGACACTCATGTACACTTTCTAAGGACACTTGTATACACTTTGTATGCTTTTTTGGTACACTTGTGTACACTTTCTAAGGACACTTTGTCCGCTTTTTTGGTACACTTTGTACACTTTCTAAGAACACTTGTGTATGCTTTTTTCTACACTTTGATGGACTTGTCGGTACACTTTTGTTTGCTTTTTTACTACACTTTGCTATGGAGTGGTTGGTTCAGTGATGTTGCACATATGTGTATTTACAAAGTATGGTCGTTTATAAAAGTGTAGTAAAATAGTACACAACAATGTATATATATAAAAGTGTAATAAAAGGGCATGTGAAGTCCATGAAAAGAAATACATGAATGTGTATCTAGTGAACAAATATAAAGAGTGTGTTGAGCATTATCTTAGTGATCAATCCTAATAACTTGTATTGTTTTCTATCATAATTGTAAGAATTAAGTGAGAATATGTAATTCTTTATCTTGAATATTGGATAGAATGTCCATGAATATGTGCACATTGACTATATGTTTGCTAGTTTAATAAAAACAAGTTGAATAATTATCTAACATATCTACTAAACACATAATTATCAGTAATTACTTGTAATGAGGAAGAAATAGCACATATTAACAGGATTAGTTCAGGGGGCTATTTTTTACTAGGTAATCTGTATATTTTCAGGAATATGTAGAATAATCTGTATTATCAGCAATTATGAGATATTATGAGATATTAACTACAACTACATAATATAAGGAATTAGCCATGGGGAGGTTTCCCTGATGTCTTCCGCTTATCACCCCCAAATGGATGGGCAGACCGAATGTGTCAACCAGGAACTGGAAACCTACCTATGCATCTTCTGCTCTGGACAAAATGACACGTGGTCCTCCTTCCTTCCCCTTGCGGAATTTTCCCACAACTCCCTCTCTCATTTGTCCACCGGAGTCTCATCTCTCTCATCCTCGGATATGAACCTCGAGGCTACCCCCCCCTCGGAAAAACCTTCATCCCCGCCCTCAAACAACACTTATCCAATCTCCACTCCGCTAGGAATGAAGCTCTTGAAGCCCATAAATGTGCTCAACAGACAATGAAGGAACAAATTTCCTCCAAATTCACACCATGGAAAGTAGGGGACAAAGTGTGGTTAAACAACTCTAATCTTCACCTCCGATACCCATCTTGAATCCTTGCCCCTCAACGAGAAGGCCCATTTGAAATCACCCAAGTAATCTCCGCCGTTGCCTATCGCCTCCGTTTACCCCCCACCTGGAACATCCATGACGTGTTCCATGCTTCGCTTCTATCCCCATACAAAGAAACCGCGGAACATGGCCCAAATTTCCTATCCCCTCCACCTGAAACAATCGATGGCGAAGAGGAATATGAAATCGAAAAGATTCTGGCTCATCGCGGATCTTTCTGACGATGGCAATTTTTAATCTCGTGGAAAGGGTGGCCTTCTAGTGAGAACACGTGGGAACCCGAAGCGAACCTTGCACATGCCAAGCCTCTTCTGAAAGCTTATAAACTCGCCCACCCTCGAGACTTCTCTCTATGACCTCCTCCTCCCTTCACAAAACTGCCTTTGATTTCAAACCGAATGAACCATTTTCTCATTTTGCTTTTCGTTTTCTTAATAAGGTTCCTTCTTCTCATTGTCTTATTCATTCGTACTTTTGCAAACATTCTTATTGCCTGTGGCATCATTTGTTTTAATGTCTTCCTCCACACCTACGCCCTCACAACATGCTTCTACCACCTCCTCCATTTCCCCTCGCATTTCTAGTGGTCCCTCTGTCCCGAGCATGTGGACTGCCCTCATGGGAGAACAATATGCTCACGTCCCAATCGTACCTCCACTCCTCGACACTCCCATCAGAAACACCCTATACGCCCACATCCTAGAAGACCCAGCCCTCATTCGCCTCGTCAAGGATAAAGCTGCTCTCTTAGGACTCGAACACTTCGACCCCTTGTTCAATTCTATGCAACTATACCATAGCTATGCTTGTTTGCGCATGTATATGCATGACACCTTCTCTGTTTCTTCCACCATCCCTTCTGGAGCAATTCAATCCACTCTTAATGAACTTCCGTCTCGTATCCTCAAAACCTTCTCCACCACCCAACTTCCTGACATACTCCCAACCATTCACCTGGCCCATTTCTGGGACGCTCTCCAACCCTGGTGGACTTCTATGACCACCACCCAACAAGAGATTTATGCTGCAGAAGCCACTCGTCGCTATCCAAATGCATTCCCTCCCTTTCCAACCAGACATGTCAGAGCTCCCACCTTGCCCCCTGTCAACGTCGATTCCCCACCCAGGCAGGTGGCCATCAGAACTGGCAGACCCCCTTCCATCGATCTCACCAACCCCCCTCGATCCACCACTCGTCGTACACATTTGACATCATCTTCTCTCTCGTCCTCCAATAGTAGCCGCAGTCGTTGGAACTGCTCATCCGTGGGAACCTCACCAGCCCAACCTTATCCTCCCCCGATTTCCCGCACCTCTTCTGAATCTCGATCAGTGGTATTTATCGCTCCCCGGCGGTCCACCTCTCAGCTCGAACGGAATGATCGTGGAAATTCTCCTTTGACTGCAGAACTTCCCTCTATCCCCTGCCCTGTCTGTGCGTCGACTCATCACCATTACTGCAACTGCCCCAATTACTATTACGACCACTGCCATGGAGCCGGACACCCCGGATATGACTGTCCTGCCCTCCACCACTGCCACATTTGCGCCAATATCGGTCATGTGGAATGGAACTGTCCGGACAACCCTGAGGATAGTCAACCCTTTGACGAGGAGGAGCGGAATGTTGGTGATGCAATTGAGTGAAACACCAGTGGTGATTCGGTGTAGAATGATAGTGGCATCGGTGACTCCACTCTACGACAGAGCTAATGTTACAGTTCATGTCAATCCGAGGAGTTGTGTGGTCGAAGAATCGTGGATTTTGGTGCTTCCTGTTGACCGGGCAGTTCATTTCTCGCATCTTTCCATTCGTTGACATTATTCATTTCTGCTTCGTGTTTCATCCGTTGTTTCGGTATGCGTTTCAACAACATGTTGTTCTTCATTTCCGCTTCGTGTTTCATCCGTTGTTTCGGTACGTGTTTCAACAACACGTTGTTCTTCATTTCCATTTCATGTTTCAGATACATGAGGCTTTCATCTTCTATTCCGCCTCATGTATAATACCTTCTATTTACGTCTTGGTCCGTGCACACACAAACTACGTATAAAAACACAAACATCCTGTACTTTAAACTCTAAGCTAGTTCTGCGCAATTATAGCTCAGTATACTAGTGACCTTAGTCTGAAAGAGTGACTAAGAGATTATCCTCTCGTTCATAACCTTTACTCGAGTGACACAACTCTTCGTGAGATCCTCCTTGAGCTTTGTGGTTACTAGGAACTTGAGCTCAGCGTTAACACCTATCTGGTCTACCCTAGTTCACATGGAACTTGAATCATACTCTGTCTTCAAAATTGTCGACGGAACTACTAGATACGACAATGTAGCTGCCAACAATCGGGAAAACTTCAAACTACTTGACAAACGCATCTGTGGTATCATAGGAAAAACCCTTGACAAATCTCTCGCACATCTCATGGACTATGAAGAAATGCAACTCACGGCTCCTGATGGCACAGTCACTCTTGCCTATGTCTCTTGTGCCAAGACTTTATGGGAACTCTTAAAAACTGCATACGGAACTAAAGGAAGAGCTGCCACCTATAGCCTTTTCCAAAGGGTCCTTCGAAAGAGGATCCATTTAAACAACATTGGACAAGACTGCACAGATATCTCCTCCTTATTCCGACAACTTGCAGATGCAGGAACTAATATCCCAGAACTCCTACGTTGCATGATTCTTCTCAACAATCTTCCCTCCAAACTCAATGCTTCTGCCTCCGTCATCGTCAGATCCTTATCTGATGCTGAATTTATTCTTAAAACTGTGATCAACAAAGTTGTGGATGAAGTACAAATGAAGAATACTCAAAGAGATAATAGAGCCTCTTCTTCATCAAACCCAAAACCTAGGGTTAAAATCCACAAATCCAAATCACATGAAGTCACAGCTGCCAATAAAACTACTGTAATCAAGAAAGGCCCTCCTGCCAACGATTGGAATAACCAACAAAGCAATTCCGAAAACAAACCATCTGGTTTTAAACCCAAACATCAAAACCAGAATAAAGGAAGCGCACCCAAAGGCAAAGGCCCTAAGAAGTTTAAAGGCAAAGGAAAAGCAAAGGCAAATGAAATCATAGCGGAAGAAGAGTCTAATGAAGATATCACCTTCTCAAACGAAGTTCTCGTCCAACAAGATGTTCCTATGGTGAAACTTCCCTCCATTAGGAAACTAGATGAATATCTAGAAGAAGGTGAGATACTAGAAGAACCTTATGAAACTCAAGACTTCCAGCCCTTTTACTGAAGAGGTTAATGAAGGTTCTCCCTCATTAATCCTCATTCATCCTGCGGAGACCAAGATAACAAGGATACAAAAAACAAAAAAGGAAAAAACAAATTTTCTCATCGGTGGAATAACTTTTCGTGGACAAGATGATGTATCTTCGGTCTTCAACAAGGGAGATGATGTTGTGAAACTTCACACATATCTTTCCTATACCAATATCATCAAAAATAACTCCACGAAAACATGTGCACTTTTGTGTAATACACAAAGTGATGATGACTTTGCTAGACATCACTGGCTGGTTGACAGTGGATGTACAGACCATCTTACACCTTTCAAAGATGATTTTGTCCATCTAGAAGAACATTCTAGAACTGCCATAGTCGCAAATGGACAAAAAGTCGAAATGTTCGGTCCTGGCACAGTCATCATTGAAGATCAACCATCACAACGCCTCACTCTCAAGAATGTATGGTACATGCCATCTGCTGCACATTGGCTGCTAAGCTTAAATACCCTCATCGCTCAAGGGTATAGATGTCAAGTGGAAAATAATGTGACATACATTTGGAACACAGAGAACGACTTAGTGATATGTGCTCTGGCACTATCATCAAGTAACAACCTTCATTGGTTTTGGTCTGGAATCAAATCACCTGAAGGAACTGTACTTTCTCTGTCAAAGGAAGATTCTTATGATCTATGGCATAAACGCCTAGGCCATATCTCCAAAAATGCCATTCGTGTCATTCATAATCACACCAATGGTATATCCCAATTATCTCTTCCACAGAATATTCGCCCCTGCAAAGGATGTTCACTCGGAAAGATGACTGATCACCATTTCTGTCCTTCTGACAAGAGAGCTGATCGCCCTTTCTGTCCTTCTGACAAGAGAGCTGATCGTCCTCTTGCCTTGTTACATACCGACCTCATCGGTCCCCTATCCACCCTGCCCAGATCAAAGGCTCGGTACATTCTCACCGTCATCGATGATTACTCTGGCTTTGCCAACCTCGCTTTCCTACATGATAAAGCTGCTGTTGCTCATCACTTTACCACTATCGCCAACTGGCTTACCAACCAAACTGCCCTCTCCATCACCGCTGTACGTTCAGATTGAGGAGGAGAATATCTTGGTCAAGAACTACAAATGTTCTTCACTTCCAATGGTATTACTCACCACAAAACTGTTCCATATACTCTGGAACAAAATGGACGAGCAGAAAGGTTCAATCAAACCCTAATGGAAAAAGCAGAAGCCATGCGACAAGGAGCATGCATGCCACCATCATTTTGGCAAGATGCAGTTGAAACAAGCCTACACATCTATAATCATCAACCAATGAGAAGACTTCAATGGACCACACCCATTGAAAAATTCCTGGGAAAGAAACCTGATATATCATATTTCAGGATCTTTGGTACAAAAGCATATGTCTTTATTCCCCCTGAACAGCGAAACAACAAACTTTCACCAAAATCTGAAGAGATGATCTTTATTGGATATGAATCCAATACCAAAGGATGGAGATTCTGGTCACAAACCAAACGAAGAGTAGTCATTTCTACAAATGCTATCTTCGATGAAGAATCTTTCCCATATTGTTCCAAAGAACAACAAGACAAACCGACCTCTATACCTGTTCAAGATGAACATATAGACCCTACAGCGCCCATTGATGAATCAGATGAAGATGATGATTCAGACACAGCATCAACAGGAACTGATCATTCCACACATACAAAAACTCAACATCATCATCATCCATATCCTATTCCGATACCCATCCCATATCCAGGATATGTTAGGCCAGACAATCCCAATCAAACTAGTCCTTCTGAAACTGAACAAAAAGAAGATCCCAGAACTTCACCACCATCACTGCTACACTGGTCTTCACCATGGGTACCACCATGAGAACTACCTGAAGAACCACTTGAGGAGGAGTCTTCAGAAGAAGAATCACCTCTTACACCTCAAGAAAGTTCTGATGAAGAAGTTAAAGAACTGATATCCCCTCTAATCCCAGGTGCAAAACATCTAAAACCAGACACACAACAAACTTGTTCATCACCAAATGATTTACATCATCACAAACGACTTCGTTTACCACCTATAGAAGAAGAGGATGAAAATGAAAATACATGGAAAGTCGCCACTGAAGATCCTAGAAATTGGCTACCTCCTAGACAAGGAAATATGCCAACAACTCAATTTCGATCTCTCCCACACCAACACCATCCCTCTGAACCACAAAGAGAAACCAGAAGATCTGGAAGAATACCAACTCCCAGAATCATTCCTGATAACACATATGGTCAAAGGACTGCTGTGGAAATCGAAAGAGATCTACAATCTTTATTGAACGACAAATCATCTGATCCTACTCCAACAAATCTATTGGATAACCCAGATGACATGTATGAGTCACTATCGGTTACAACACAACCTTTCTCTAAACACTGGATCAAATTTCATCTAAATGCCGCTATAACACAACCAAACATCCCAAAACAATACCGTGATGTTCTTAAACTTCCCCAAGAGGAACAAAAGAAATGGTTCATAGCCATGAAAGATGAAATACAATCATTCAAAGAAAGAAAAATATGGGAACTAGTTGATCTGCCTAAAGGTTGTCAAACCATCAAGGAAAGATGGACCTATGTAAGGAAACCTCCTAACAAGGAATTTCCCGAAGGACACTATAAAGCCCGCTACATTGCAAAAGGCTTTACTCAAGTCTTTGGTATAGATTATGAAGAAACCTTTTCACCCGTCGCAAGGTTTGAAACCCTTCGACTTCTTTTGTCTCTAGCTGCACTCTACGATTAGGAAATTGAGTCACTAGATGTCAAAACTGCCTTTCTCTTTGGAGAACTAGATGAAGAACTATATATGGTTCAACCCGAAGGTTTCATCATAAAAGGTCAAGAGAACAAAGTCTGCCGTCTCAAACGAGCAATATATGGCTTAAAACAAGCTGCACTCCAATGGAACAAAGCTTTACATAAGTCATTGCTCCAAATGGGATTCAAACGAAATAGTGCTGACCCTGGAACTTACTTTAAGTTCGAAGGAAAAGACATCATCATCATGATAGTCTATGTCGACGATGCACTATTCATGGGTAGCAACAAACACAAAGTCCTTGCTGCAAAGAAGATTTTCATGAAGAAATGGGAATCTAGAGATCTTGGACAAGTCAAAGAATATCTTGGTATGAGAATAACCAGAGATAGGAAGAAGAAAACCATCATCTTGGATCAAAACGACTATGCAAAAAAGGTCATAAAACGCTTTCACCAAGAAAACTGCAAACCCGTTTCTGTTCCACTTCCTACAGGTTACAATCCAAAACCAAATATTCAAGAAGCCGACCCTCATCTTCGCACGATGTACCAATCAGTCATTGGATCATTGTTATACATCATGTTAGGCTCTAGACCGGATATATCCTATGCTGTCATCAAAATGTCCCAATTCTCTGCAAATCCTTCAGAAGAACACATGGACAAAGCAATGTACATTGTCAAATACCTTTCCTCTCACCCAAATTACACTTTACAATACCAAGGAAAAGGAAACAACAATGGACTCATTGCTTACTGTGACACAGATTGGGGAGGAGATATTGAAACCTCTAGATCAACTACCGGTTACATCATATCCCTTGCAAACAACCCAATATCCTGGTTAACAAGACACCAGAAGAGAGTTAGACTTTCCTCAACCGAAGCTGAATACTGTGGCATGACAGAATGTGCCAAACAGATTCAATGGATACGAAATGTCTACATAGACATCCGCATCAAACTTGGACCTATCCCCATGTGCATGGATAACCAAGAAGCCATGTTTTTAGCACAGAATCCAGCACAAGAAGGAAGAACTAAACACATTTGAAAAGATGATCACTATATTTGAGAAGCTATCGAATTTGGTGAAATCCTCCTTTATTATGTGCAAACTGGTGAACAACACGCAGATATGTTCACTAAAAACCTTGGCAAAATAAACTTTGAAAAAGGAATCAAGTCTATCGGCCTCATCACTTATCCCAAGATCACAGAATCATAAAAGATTCTGGCACGGAGGAGTGTTGAGAATATGATTACATAATCATATTCTGATTGGTTGAATATTAAGTCTTTTACTTTTATTTCTCATCCAATCATATACTATTCACCTTTTATTCAAGAACAATAGTCTAGACCTGGTCACATGACCAATTACCAATTTTCTAGAACATTCCATTCTAGATCATTCTATATGATGTCATTATGACATCATATTCTAGACTATGACATCATAGATAAGGATGAGTCATTATTTCAAATTCATTACTCATCCAGATAAGAGCTATTATTCCTATTGGTTAATATTCTTATCATGGGCACAGGGTTCTTACAACCCTTGACCCCAATTTCAAATATACTCTTTATAGGTACTATACAATACACAAGTACAAACACTGTAAAGTAGTATATATACCAGGGACTTTCTCCCTGGTACTATAATGAGTTTTACTTGTTCTTGACTCCCAACTCCCATCTAAGCCTAACATGCTTACACTACTAGTCTTACCAAGACTATAAAGAGATCTATTTGTTCCCACTTTAAACCAAGTAAGTAGAGTTTCTCACTCTACTCTCCCTTTTATAATCTACTGCTTCTTTTTGTTCAAAGTGGTTAGATTACTGCGCTAGAGGATATCCATTAAGGATTCCTTTAAACTTGTCGCAATTTGAAATAATATTCCATGCAGGAAGACGATCAAAGATCTTCTCACCACTGATATGATGTCATGTTAGTCACTTGCGATGTGCTCAAAGGGTAGACTAAATGGTCGAGGCGGAGGTGGGAAAAGGGTATGGAAGCGAAGATGATAATGCCATTGACAACCATGACATTACATGTATATCCATCATTTGAGTTTGGTAGCGAGCTTGGATGAAGTAAGTCCATCTACTGGAAGTGGATCTGGAAGTAACCAGCATCATTCATTCGACAAATGTGGGCGTACGGGCATGAAAACCCACCGATCCCCATGCCGGCCAACCAATGCCGCCTCAGGGTGTGATGTATCCGCAAAATGGGACCCTCGATTCAGAGCCCGAGTGAGAAGCGGAGCAACCTGGACCGGCCAGACAGAAACGGAGACGCCTAGTGTCGGAGCGGACGGGGTGCAGAGGCTGTACGTAGTCAGAGTCGTAGTGAGCGAGACTGGAGGAGAAAGGAGCGAATAGTGAGCGCGAGTCTGCCTCGCGTGATGTCCAAAATAGGAGAGCATCGTGCCCATCGTAGTGGTATTAGTCCGCCACAAGTACGTACTTTAGACATCATATCGTGATTCGTGCTGATTTCTTTTGACGCCGAATCGCTTGTGCTACAACTCACACCTCTTTGTTGGTTGCTGGCATACTTGAACTTGCCTTCCCGCGGTTCAATGGAGCGCAAAAGGTGGAAGATCAAATGTGGCAGGCTCGGCATCTTCATTTTAATTTTTGAGTC
>JBBPTK010000930.1:0-10446 GCA_038094135.1 Spongiforma cf. squarepantsii
GACTGCTCGGACGAGCCGGCTCCAAGCACCCTCGAAGACACCATCAAGACCATGGAAATCCGTTCCTGACAGCATGGAAGGATCAAGACTGCACAAGTGATAGTAGCCGATCTGTATTCATGATCTCGTGGAAGCGTATTGTCAGTGGAGAGAACAAGGCGTACCGGGATCCGCATGGCGTTTATACCCCTGGTGGCGAGCCACTCGAAATCTTTGTTCGTGATCCAGGTGTCCCAATGCCGCTCCAAAATTTCCTTCGCGTGAAGGCCCTTGGCGACATCCAAGTCGCTCTGCCCTGGAGGCACTGCTTGCGCAAACGGTGTCTCTGCAATCCAACGCTCCAGAACGAACCAAGAACCTGTCCGCTCGGTGATCGTATTCAGCTGGTGAACACCGTCCCCTTACCGAGATTGACTCCTCTCTGCTTTCGATAACGATAGACCTGTTCGTCAGCGGTAAGATCACCTAAATTTAATAGCGATCCAGGCTGCGACTCCGAGCTCATATGCTTAAGCTTGTTTAAAAATTTGGCAAACATCTGGCCTCGGGACACTCGGTGTTGTCTTCTTCTTTTGTTTGGAACCAAACAAAACACTGACCCTCGAATCGCCACCGCCACCATCTTCAATATTGTCCCCGTCTCGTTGTTGCCGACTTACTAAGTTATCCACTCTCTTGGCAAGGCTACAGAAATTTCTTCTTATTTATTCTTTACCCTGGATCTTTGTCGATTTATCTCCTGCAAGTGTGCACCATGCGATTACCGCGCTCTTGAGTCATGCAGCGGTAGATCTATGCCACGAATCTCAAAGTCGCAGCGTGAGCATCGTATCTCATGATTCCCGTAGTTGGCACCCTCCGATGTTTCTGGTGAGAGAAAGCGCGAACATGAAAGAGCCCGCGATCAGCGATCGACCAGGACACCAACTTAGGGCCATCGCATGTTCATTTCGGCTAGCCTGTAAATGACTTCATGCCTTCTGGTTGCCACGGATTTCTTATTAGTCGTCCATCTGTGAGTTCGGCGGGTCTAGAACAGAGTCGCAGTTTTTGTGGGTCATAATTCACGCGCGTTCGTGTCGCTTTCTCCGAATCTCCTTGACCGTGCTCATTGTTTGCGGAGACAAGCCACAAACTTGACTGCAGGTTGACGTTGAACACTTGAGCAACAGTGAAGCTCGCCCGGAATTCATTGGGATGAAGGAACTGAATTTGTTCCCGATCACCGACAGGACGGTCACTTCGAACATGCGATCACCATGCGTCGTCGGGAATCTTGCAGCGCGCCTCGTAAACACCGATTCGGTGACAACTTGGCCACGTACCGTGGTAAACCCGCCTTGCGTTTACCTCAGTTGCCTCCTTCAGACCACCCTCTTTTACCGGTGGCTCGCACGCTTATCATCGAGTGCAAGTGCTCCAGACAAATCAAAGACGTGATAATCGGTCCTACTGCCAAATGTCGACATATACCTGGTTCCATCATCAATAATTTAACCTCGTTTGCCTCGCATTTTCAGCATGAGACCCTCCTACCTCTTTTTTTTTATCTGGGGGTCCTCTTACTTCATTCAATTCATCGCTTTGGACTCTGTCTAGAACATTCCGGGACGGACCGATACGTTCATCAAGACCCTGAACTCGTCTTATCACGCGTATATAAGTGTGGTCGATGGACTCAACCACTGGTTCAATCGTCCACCCTGTGGATTCTGTTCTACGACTTCTTACGACCTCACTTTATCAGACCCTATGACCTCCTACTTGCGCTACATCTTCGGTGGACACCCTCGCGACGGTTCTTCCTCTCGCGACCACCCTTCCAAGTCTCATGGGCGTTCTCGCTCTCACCCAACTCCCAATTACATTTACGCGACTCCAAGTGCAGCTTCTACGGGACCGACCTCCCCGCCGCGCTTGAAGACGAAGCGTAGCAATAGCTACTCTGCTCGAGCCACTGCTCCGTCGCCTTTGCGGTACAACGCATTTGACGTAGCTCAGCAGGCGTCCAGTTCTTTTGCCGAGGTGAGGTATGGAACGTCGTCCAAGGTTGAACGGTCACCGCTGTACCGGCGCGCGAGTTACAAGTCGTCCGAGCACCGTACGTGTTCATTTTGTTTCCACTTTACTCAGCTCACATTTTTCGTGTAAAGTCGCGCATTATGCCAGGCCTCACACTCCCTCGATGACACCTTCGGTATCGTTTGGGGCCTCCTCTCGCAATACCTCGAGTTCGTCGCTTCATCCCGGGACTGCTCCTGGGTCACCCGTTGGTAGCTCTTCGCACCACGCGAGGTACGAACGCCGACCGTCGTTGAGACATAATCCTCCATGGCAGGGTAACGCTTCATCGGCATCCGTGCACTCCCGTACGTCATACTATTCGTAGAGATCTACTCGTGTTGACTCATTCACGTCGACGCTTCTCCTCGTTTCAGATGCAGGAAGCACCGAACCCAGAATCTCGTCCCACCCGACCTCACTTCACATGCATCCTCTGTTCGCGGCGACGCGGCTGCATAACGCGCCGATTTCTTACGACGTCATGTATACGCCTTCTTCTCGTACTGTCCTGGATCGAACGACTCATTCAGCCGTACCTGCACATACCCTCTCGCAGCCAGCCACAGATCCGCCGACGCCGGCTGCATCGCGACTCGTCCTTCGCTCTGACAAGTTCCCATGGCCGGTCGTCGTCGGTCCCTCGATGTCGTCACCCAGTGGGACTTCGTTCTACGCTGGCAGTTCGTCGAGCAAGTCAGGTCGATCGTCGAACATCACGAATCTCGATCTCTTGTATTCCCTCCATACGACGCTGATGACGCGGGTCACCCCACAAGAATGGGAGGCGCTCGGCCATGGTAGTCGTGCCCAGCGTAAAGTCACCCGTGCGTACGAAAACAGATGTACCAAGATGGGCGGTGGATGGGAAGGGGGCGTACGTCGTCTGGACTGGTTACATGGAAAGACGAAATTGATCGGGATAGAGGTGGAGAAGCATGGGAACGGACATGGTACGGGTAAGCTCGTATTTGGCAAGGCTTGATCGAGGACGCTGTCACTTTGCGCGTCGAGCTTCTTTTTGTTAACTTGGACAGGCTGTTCGAATAGAAGAGGACTACAGGGCCTGGTGCATGTGATCCGTTGTATGGATATTGCATTCCTATCACTCGTATATCATGTATATATGGACGCACTTGTTATAGCTATCTTTTACTACGTGTTCTTCAAAGACTTCTTGCTTATGACGGACAAACATGGGGTGCAGAACGCGGGTTGCATGTGGACAGCCACCAGTGACTATTGGGAAGTTGATCTTGCGACCTACGATGGGCGTCGAAGCGCTTTAACCAGCGTACAAAGTCTAAGGGTGAGATGAACGTCTTCTATGCCGTATCCTCTCTGCGTTGACCATCGCTCAAGGCAGCCAGTTGGATTGCTTTGCGATGTACCAAGAACACGATGGAAGTAGATGGTCAAAAGGAGCCACGGCGTAGGTTCGACTGACGTTGGATGACGGCACGCCTAACTACGCTCAATGATGCCAAGTTCGGATAAATTTAATCGAGCGGTAAGAATGCGTGTGGGAAGTAATACATAGTAAAGATCCAGACGGGCGTCATCAAATTTCAATTCGGTGCCGTTGAGGTTCGCCCTGGTCGCCTTCATCCCATGTTGATGGGTCGCACACTCCTCTCAGGTGAGCGCGTCTATGAGATGATGGGCCCGCCTGACTTGACTGAATGAAGGGGCGATGAAAGTCTTCAATGTCGCTATACATGGTCACTCGTACCCTCGGCTGTGCATGGCGGCGCCGACCAAGCGCTAGGCTACTGGCAGAGGCCGAGGTATAACGAACCTGTCCTCGTTATACCTCGCGGACGATCTTTCGGGGCCCCAAAAACCTTTCAAAAGTCACACCGCTCCGACGTTCACACGTTGATCAAGGCGAGGCGCACAGGCTCGGGTCTAAATGAGGTCTCAGATGGGTCAGCTGATTTGAACATGAACGGCAATATACAGCAACCTAAGGTGTCGGCTTCAACACTACCGGATATCGTACGGACTGGAGCAGGAGAGCATCACAAAATAGGTGAGTTG
Source organism: Spongiforma cf. squarepantsii (assembly GCA_038094135.1). Lineage (NCBI taxonomy): Eukaryota > Fungi > Basidiomycota > Agaricomycetes > Boletales > Boletaceae > Spongiforma > Spongiforma cf. squarepantsii. Next base: position 4,102 of record JBBPTK010000930.1, read on the forward strand.
CACCGTCATGTCATCCTGCGCAAATTTGAAAGACAGCTGACAGCCTGTGCCTGTCAATTGGCTTGGATCAATGTACGCCTTTCGACGCTGCTCGCGCACCCGCAGTCCTGCGTCTGGTCATGTGCTCTATACCTGTATGGTCATACCGAGGAGCAAAATAGGTCACACGGGCTAGTTGCACCTGAGCAAGCTGCACTCCATTTCCCAAGCTGTGGTGGCCCTGGTAATTTCGTTTTGTTGGTTGGTTTTCTTCCATTACCAGCGCGCATTCATGACCGTCAGGTAGAAAAACTACGACGGCATGAACTTGAGTCTTCACGACATTCCATGGGTCTGTGTGATCATCGTAGCCTCATCGGTATTGCTCGTAAGTACACAGCCGCGTTATTACGGAAGCGGTGAAGATTACATACATGACATACAGGCGCCAGAGGACCGCCTCGTAACCGAGCGTTCTGAATATAGGCAGTGGTCAAGAAATCGCTATATAACAGCCCCACACGTTTTACGCTGTCGACGCTGAAGCGATCCTCGCCTGTATGGTTCCCTTTCCCTTCACGCTGCGTCGGTACCTTGGACTACATAGCCCTTTCGTGGTCGCGTTTACCCCGGCAATGGCTTATTGTTTATATTACTTCTATCGGCTCTTTCTCAATAGCGTTTCCAGGGGCCGACTCAATGATGTACAACAACCCAGGGACGCCTTAGTTATCACTGAAGAAGGCTACGTCGGGGACATCATGCGGGCCTGTGAACAAGAGTGGCGCGAGTTGATTAATCATCCGTTCCCTCGTGACTTGGCCCATGCTGTCGCTCCTCTGAATGGCTTTCGGCACTATCTCATCGTGAGTGCGCCAATGCGACATCCTCCCATGTTCTCAAGCTCTCATTGCAGCAAGATATCAGATTCTTTAGATTTTTCTATGACGTCAGGATGGAAGTAATTCACCAGAAGGGCACTCCACAGGACCGCAGAAATCTCGGTTCAATACTATCCAAGAGTAATGCTGTCGCCAAGGCGCGGAACAGGTGTAGGGCCCTGCTAGGCTATTCGAAGGAGGCCATCTTGAGCGATTCAGAGGACGTCGTCTTGAGCGAACCGAGCTCGCAAGCACTTGAGGATCTTATGAATTTTGTCCAGGGTATCGCACAGAATAATGACAGTGATTGTCTCGAGTATGTCTCAAAGGAATCATGACTTCGGCTAACCCGCTTACGTGACTTTTCTTTCAGTTTCCACATTGCTCTTCTACCAGGTCTCTTGGTAAGGATCCGTGCAACGAATGTCAGCAAATTTCCTGAGGGTTTTCAGGCTTGTAAATACATCGCCACCGAAATGTTGAAGAACCCCGACATTGTTAGGAGTACGTATTTCGCGCATCCACTGAGGGAAAGACGTTAATTTTCTCTCCTAGACACGCCATACTTCATTCCCTTCTTCGAATCATATTCACAGATTCCTATTAAAAAATACACAAGTACATGTTTCCTTGCATTTATTCGGCATTTTACTGATGCTGTGCATCAGCGTATGTCAACAATCTCATTGAAAGTCTTTCTCAGGAAGACAGGGTCGGGCGATGGAACGGTTGGATCACTAACTTCCGAGAAGGATGTAGGAATGAGACGAACTTCCTAAACCTTGGGATGCAGGGTAATTACCCAGCTTATGAAATCGTCAAAGACGGGAATTACAAGATTCGCAACTATCGAGGTGAAGCGTATCTTGTCCCTGACGGGCCCTCCTCGGTCACCACTCAGAAGTCTGATCCCAAGGGAGAGGGAATTGTACGTGGTAGAACTGGCCTCTGGATAGCGCCACTTATGCTGCTCACGATCCACAGTGGAAGCTGACGAATAGCCCGGAAGGCTACATCATCCAACATGTTGCACGAAAGCTTGTTTTATCTGTTTCGACAGATCCACCTCAGTCGGTTCATGATGTCTTCCTTTCATCCGAAGACCACCGGTGGTCAATCGACCCCGTTGAAGTCAGGAATGCAAACGGATCGTACAATGTATATAGGTAAAACCTCGTAACTTCTCTCCCGCATCGTAACTAACCAGTGGTTGCCATTTTCAGGCTGCTGGTCTCGACAAGAGTACAGTTCACGCTCGACGACGGCTACGGCGAGCCAGTTCCCAAGGTATAGATGATCGATCGATGCCGTGCGATTCCTTATCTCACCCAACTTCATCGTAGGCGATAGTGAGGAACAATACTCAGGCATCTAACCAGTTGTGGGTGCTTGAACGCGCATGATGAGCAATCGTGCGTTTATTCCATGGGGGCTGTGCCCCGGATGGAGGGATAGATGTGACGCTCGTTTTCTTGGAACAGGCCAGGCACCCTTTTTTTTGGCGTCTAGGGCCCTGGCCTCTTTTTTGGTCTAGTTGGATGGAAGTGCCTTTGGTCCTGATAATATTTTTAGGACTGCACAGAATTTATACATATTTACAGCATGGGCACGATGGATACATACATTACTTTGTAACACATACTCTGAGATCACGGTGCATCGCGACGACCGTCATCGCTCAAAGCATCGAAGCATTCACCCTCGATTCCACCGGATTCGGTGTGTTCATCTCTTCCGGAGCCGTGTTATGGGAAGAAAGAACTCGTCGTAACATCGTCCTGATGTGTCACCACCCCTTTCGATGATAAGACACCGCCTTTTCCTGGGTGCTCATGTCATGGCGCTTGCTGTTTGCACTGGCCCCGCGGACCCTCATAGTACTCCAAAGTAGCCTCGTACAGCCCTCGGGCCTCAGGTGGTGCTTTCCCTTGCACAGAGTCGAACTCATACTCATACCGTCACCCACCATCGCTTCTTGGGGAATCGTTGTGTTCGTCCATTCGCAGGCCACTAGTCTACCACACAAGTCGTAGATGTACGTTGTCTCACTTGGTGCGTGAGTTAGTTGATCGATAACCCTGAGCACGAGCGACAGGAAGCGGCTTCCAAACATCTGGGATTCCATGCCTTATCTCGAAGATGGCTGTCCACCTTTGGAATTCTGGACGACGTACAGTGCTGGAAGAGACGACTCATATCCGCAACTTGTATTAGAAGTCCCAAAGCAGAGATCAAGTACTAGTCTGAGTCGTAGATGGACCCCACAACGTCATGGCATGATCCGATCCGGGACCAGGACTATCTCAAGCACGGGAATCATCATCCACTCCATTTTCGTTAGTGTTCTCAGCAGGTGAAGTGGGTATCAGTGGCCCACATATCTCTTCCAACTCTTTGATTTGCTGCTCAGACAACTTCAACTTCGCATGTTCGTGTTCATAGCCTTCCTTGGACAATCGTGCGCATGGCGCATTGGTGACGATCTCCTCGGTATGACAACGTCGATGCTGCAGGTGCACTTTGAACGGTAGCTCACACAAGCTCTGATACGCGCAGGAAATGGGCCTGAAGGTCTTTGTCGACTTCTTTCATCTTTCCTGCTCAAGTCTGGATGAACCGAACATCGATGTCATTGAACAGATGATTCCTTACAGGTGCCGTGCGCCGAGGTCCGTGTGTTATTGCAGCCGCTCATGGTTAAGTGACAACGCTGGATCATGTGCCACATTATTGGAAGGCGCATGTGCATATGGTAGCATTCGAAATGATGGGGTCCCTGGACATGGATGGTGGTGGCGGCATCTCTTCTGCCGCAGGGTGGTTCTGAGTTTCCTGCCAGTTACATTACTGGGAAATGGGGTGCGGCGTGGCTGCCTTGGATATTAACGATGATGGCCGGAACGAGCCGAATGCCTCCCCTCAAGATAGTGGTACTGTGGGCGCCGTCTGTTCATTGGTCAACGATGTTTCTATGATACTACTGGGAGACAGTACTAACGCTGCCAACAATGCTGAGATCGAAAAGCTAAGCTTGAACGTAGCCCGGTTCAAGCACAATCGACATACTTGGGCATCAGTCAGCCTTCAGATCAAGGATCCATGCCTGGAGGGTTCCCACTCCTGTGTCTTCCGATTCCTCGGATGCACATCTCCCCTTATGGCATGCTTCAACTTCAAGCTTCAGCTTCGGGTCCACTCAGGTTGTACTCAAGTATTGCCAGTCTGCATCTCTTGGGAGTACGTAAGTTGTATACTTGCACAGGCAATTGAAGATACGGACGTGAGGACGGTGAGGTGGAGAAGGTGAAGTTAGTTGAGAAGAATAGATAACCGGGCGAGTGCCGGCCATCCTGCAGACTCATGTGCAGGGTCCAGCATGGTGCTCGGCAATCCGCTGTAGGCTGGTTACCATGTACAAATTCCTTTTTTGATTTTTTTTTTTCGAATCAGGCCTTGAATCAATGAATTAGGAACGTTGGATACATCATATAGCCTGGTACCTGTTCGGTCGTGATTCTGCTGCAGTTTCATTTGAATGCTGTATATTACATAAATTTATTGTCAATAACTTCTTGAGGTGAATAATATTTCGTTTGATAGTACGAAACGACACAGAGTAACTATTTAAAAAGAATCCTTACTCCATATGTGACTAACATTCCTTACATAGAGGCCGGAATGATCTGATAGTTTTTGCGCCGAACTACCACAAGGCCGATGGCACGGAGCTACATAATTACCTTTCTACGGCTTGACAGCATTATTCTTCCACAGTCTAGTCTCAGCTTAGAGCTCTGACCTGTTTTCCAAACCGATTTACCACGCATAAGCGAGCCCCTTTTCGATTCTGTGTGAGTCCACTTTTAAAGATTGGCTCAACGCCACATTAGCTGCTCCGATTCACACGCCAACGTTCATGTAAGCTGTTGAACTGAACCTTACCAAATTAAGTTCAACATCAATTTCACAGGAAGCCTCGTGCAGACCTTTCCAGCAACCGAACGAACATAGTAACTGGCCGAATGTTCAATTACTTATAGGATGCACCCTTCCCCTCGATTTCAAAAATGAATTCCCTACTAACTTTTACTTCACAGCCATCATGCAATGTGCAACACCTGACAATCCGTTCTGGCATTTTTTTGGATTGCGCAGCCGTTTCGTGGTTGCGTATTTCCCTGTAGCTCCTCATTGCGGATTTCTTGTGCATCAAGGCCTTTCCAAGAGCCAGTTAAAAAACATAGAGCTTAACGCTGACTGGAATATCGGCCAATATAATTCTATCCAAGACATTCTCGTTGAATGTGCCCACGAGTGGCATGAATTGATCAACCATCCATTTCCTCGTGACCTGGCATTGGGTACCGCTCCTCTAAATGGCTTTCGACATCATTCGATCGTAAGTAGGGGGAATTCGTATTTATGACGTTGTCGCTATCTAATCCCCCGGCCATAGCAAGCTGCCAAGTACTTCGAGCATTTCTATAGAGTCAGGATGCAGGCTGTCTCCAGAACGGGCAGTCTGTCGGACCTCAAATATTTTGCCAGGATATTACCCGGGGGTCTTGATGCTGTCTCGAAGGCCCGGAATGAGTGTAAAGACCAACTTGGCGTTTCAAAGGGTGTCATCTCAAATGAACCAAACTCGAGACCGCTTCAGGATTTTATCTTTCTCGTTAGCTGTATCGTAAATAACGGGGATTATCTCGAGTATGTTTCGAGAAGGATTTTGCACCTTCAACTCAGTCTCACTTGCGCACCTGTGTTTTTCTACCAGCTTGATGATAGCTCTTCTGCCTGGTATGCTGGTGAGTATGTGCAGTCGCATCATCACGCCATTTTGACTTTTTCAGGCACGTGACTACTTTTCGGACAATGCGATGAGGGATCCTAATATGATGAGAAGTATGTGTTCTCCGTCCCTCACTGAGTGAAGTGTTTTATCAACGAGTTCAGATACTGTGTACTTTGCCCTCTTCATCCAGCCATATTTGAAGATCCCAGTTAAAAAACACCTAAGTACACACTTCTTGCATATTTAATTGATACTCGACTGAGGTAGTGTGATTCAGTACACATTGACAGCCAGATGGCAAGTCTTTCCCAGGAGGAGAGACGCGGGCGATGGAAGAGTTGGATCGATAGCTTCAAGAGTGGGTGCCAGTGCAACAAAGACTTTTTCAGCCTTGGCGTGCCAGGTAATTTCCCGGCATACAGTATTGTGAATGATGGGTTATACAAAATTCGAAACTACCGTCGAGGCAATCCGTACCTTGTTTGCAATGGACCCTCTTCCATCGTTATCGATCAGGAATATCTAGAAGATAAAGGGTTGGTGAGTGACTCGGCTCGTTGGACAACCGCTAGTGCTAAGTCAGTCCCACCAGTGGATGTTGACGAATAGTCCGGATGGATACGCCATCGAGAACATTGCACAAAAAGGCTTTCTGGGTGTTACAATCAGGGACCCATATCAGCCATCTCA
>JBBPTK010000931.1:0-10444 GCA_038094135.1 Spongiforma cf. squarepantsii
CGAACCTCATACGAACAAAGTCCTGCATCATGAATTTGTGCACAGCTTTCGTTGGATGCGTCATATACACTTTGCCTTTACCGTCTTTGAAGTTGGTCTACAGGAAAGAAGTCAATCGGAGGAAGAGAAGAATGATGAAACTGCACCTTCTCCATGATGTATGTCAGTGCAGCGGCATGATCGAGGTGAAAACTACTCGGATGAATTAGCGTTCGGCTGAGACAGTGATTCGAGACGCACTGAGTGATCAAAATGGCATCCACGGTACTCCAATCAAGTTCATCGACGAATGGTAGAGATGCCATACCGCTGTACGCTGGGTGAACTCCGGCATCGCATACAATAGTCTTTCCTCTGTATTGAAGTACGCAACAGGAACGACCAACTTCTTGGCCGGCACCTAGCAAAGTGACACTCAGAGTCGGAGTGTCTGCCATTCGTCAAGTCACTAATAATTCAATTTGAACGGAATCCTTTTCTTCCTGCGACCTCTTGGAGTCGTGCTTTGAAGGGCAGAAGTTGTGGCCGAGTCTAGATATTCCGACAAAACCGAAGGGACCAGCTGACGTAAGTCATCGTCCTTGCGACCAGCTTGCCGCTTACGACCTTGCTTCCTGCACCTAACTACCGAATCCAGTGAGTCGTCGTAACATCCACCGATGCTAATATATGGGTTTAATTTTTTTTTTCAAAGAGGCGTGTTGTGAGCACTAACTAGTATTCAGAGCTAGTTTTCCAGACCCTGATCACGACCTTCGGCACCACAGTAAAGGTGCGTGGGAACATAGTTCCATCATTATTCTAGCGCCCGGGGCGATGGGCAAGTCTTGCGCACGGACCAGAAGTACCAGCGTCCCGGCATACGGACGTGGCTTCCCACTATTCCCATCTTGAAATACCTGATTACTGGATTACCTTTAGGATCGTTTCCACCTGTAAGTAAGAGAAACATGAACCACAACCATTCGGTAGAATTTTCACCGAGTCTACACTCACGACGTAGGACTAACGTATATCTCGATTGTCGCATCATAGTCGCCTATAAGAATGTCTTCTGAATACCATCAAGCACCAGTGCGTTCTGCAATTTATGTAGGAAGTGCCTTTGTCTCATTCAACACGCTCAGGACCAGGTTGAAGAGAGCGAGTTGATGGAGGGGCCAGTCAAGGTTGACCAGCGTGCATTAGTCCGCAAGGTTCTTGCCCGTTATCCAGGCGAGTTCACCTGTGAGGATCCGTTCGTTTCGTTGCAAAGGTCTCGTTGTCGACGTTATTTCTTCCCACCTTCTGCTCTGCACCACTCCTCTCTTTGGCCAGTGTTTCGAGAACTCCTGCAGAACTCCGACGACGCGCGATCCGAAACTGTCAAAATTCATTTTGATGTGGATGAAAAGTCTTCCAATGTGAGAGAACATGCCCTCGTGGCAAGGTTTATACCAACTTGACTATTCCCCGAGGTTGTAAAATGGACGTTCGAGAACACAGGTAAACCGTTCGCACTGAAAGATTGGACCCGACTCACGCGAATCGGTGCGTTGCCTACTCCCAATGCACGCACTTCTCCGTGAAATCTGGTCTATCCAGCGGATGGCAATCCTGACGCTAAGAAAGTTGGCGCGTTTGGTGTGGGTGCGTCAACCGAACCGCCTACTCTGACATAGCACAAGTAAATATTCTGTGATAGGTTTTTACAGCGTATTCTCTGTGACAGATTGTCCTGTCGTATCATCTGGTGGTGCGCTCTTTCTTTTCGTTCTGTTCCAATTGACGCAAGTTATGTTAAAGGACGTAGGGTGGAGTTTTACTGGCAGGATGATACGGGTCAAGTATGAAATCACCAATTTCAATAGATGGTCTCTCTTACTCCAAAGTTAGTTATACTTCCGACCAACACGTCATCCTACGGATGAAACTGGGGCAATAATCGAGATTCCGCTACGGGAGCCCGCTCCAATTCCCGACAAAAATGACTTGATGCGATTTCTAGCGACGTCAATTACTTTTATGGCGCATATAAAGGTCGTTCAAGTTTTCGCCGATGAAGATTGCATGGGCTGTATCAGCAAATCCGATGCGATAGTTGAATCCATCAACCTTCCCATTGCACCCCCAGTGGAAAGGGATAGCCCCGTGAAAATCATGACCGTGAACCCATTTCAACGTCACCGTAAGTCCCCAATGTGCTGAAGTATCGATAAAATTAAAATGCCTGTCATAATCGTCACATCTAATCAGGCCTCGCAATCGAATTCTCACCAGATCTTCTCCCTGAAAACCGCAACGCTGTCAGAGTGGATCTCGCTATATTCACCGTTGAAGTAGGCATCAAGGTAGACCACAAGCTCTCGAAAGAATTATCCAGGTGTATGTTCAAGGAGCCGGACTCTCTGATTAAGTATAGTCTCATATATGTGAGTTGCGTTGCTTCCGATAGTCATACCACCCACAGGCCAACTTCGTTTAGACAGGAAGAGATGACTATGATCAGGGCTCCAAGGATCAACGGCACTCTGTATTCCAAGGGCTTCGTGCAGATTTAGATGAGTGAGTAATCTTGACATGAATTATAAGCATTTTGGCTGACAGCAACTAGGGCGCTGCATTCAAGGATATTCATCGTTTGTTGAGGAGCTTTTCATTCTGTCTGCTGAATGTTAAATATTTTTTCAGGGTCATTCCACTAGTCAAACGACAGGCATTGGTGGCCACATGGCATCACAGTTTATCCCTACTGTTGAGCGCGAATCAATAGATTTGGTGTGAGTTCTTTATGACCATAGTGGATTATAATTATTGATTTGAGACCAAAGCGACAAGAATGTTGCTAGTATGTGCACCGACTCATCTCCAGCTCACAGATTAAACCGTTGCGATCAGTCTGGAATAGTGAGCTGTTGTATCTCGGAGGCTTCCTGTCACGTTCGGTCTATGAGCTGGAACTCAATGAAATCGAAGCAGCATGGACAAATTGCAATCAAGCTTCTGACTTCAAACGGCTGCACGAGCGCTTCATCCACATTTTGAAATTTTTTACGTTTCGTCCCTCCACACCCTCGCCAAAGGTAGCGGAAAAGCTCTGCAATTCCTTTTTTACGTGCTCTCGATCACCTCTTAGGCTTCTTTCTTCAAAGGGCGTCCGGAATGCCTCAGATATCAGGTTGTTCGATTCCCTCTGCGACAAGTTTCTGGCACAAGTACCTATGCTTCCATCTGATGTCACTGTTTTGGCGGAGAGGTTTGTTCAGGCATATCCAGGCAATCAAGAAATACAACCTGTGGATCTTTTAGATGTTGAAAATGATCTAAGGGAACATACCCTCGATGGCCCGAATGAGCAGCTTGTTGCCTGTCTCCGATGGATAATCCGCGAATGGACCACTGGGGCGGACAGGCTATTACAAGTGGCCTCGTTCCGAGGCGCAAATGGAATGAAGGTCGGATTGTCCTCCATACAACACTTCGTTCATCCCAATAATCACGGAATCTATATCCCACCTGATGCACCACTGCCCAGTTCTGTTATCCCCCGCCACATATCCAACGACATTGCGCCTGCAAACCTCCAGAAATTTCATTGGAAAGAGTTCACGGTCTTCGACTGGCTAGGTTACATCACTCTCCCAGCCATCAGGACTGCCAATGCGCGATATGACTTTACACGATCTCCTGATTGGGCCGATTGCGTGTTGGTTTATGTTTCATTCGCGTGGCCATTTTGGAAAGATACACTTAAATCGGCTACGTCGGCGTTCGCGAATGAGACATGTATTCCGACAACGTGTGGTCTGCGTATCCCTGCAGAATCTTACCTTCCTGGCTCCTACCTTTGCGTCTCTGATAATCCTCACCTCCCAATCGTCCAGCTTCCTTCGCGTCGCGAAATCAGTGGGGAGATGGAACAGCTCCTCGTAACTTTAGGCGTTAGAAAGCATCTTCCACCTCAACACCTATCCTCGTGGAAAACGGTCGATCTCATCAACTATCTGGTTGAAGTGGCTGATAGTCTCACGGACGCGGAGACTAAGGAGCTGAAGTCGTCTCCCATTTTTGCCAAGGAAGGGTCTAGCCATCCGCGTTTTCGTCTCAACGAGCTCTATCCACCCGTAGATCACTTTCGACAACTTGGCTTGCCCCTGATTGACTGGGGTCGAAAGCGAAAATGGAAAGATGAAAGTGACAAAGGTAGGACCTTTGCACCAGACTCGAAATGTGACTGAGACCTTATTTCCAAGTTAAACAAATTCTACATCGCTTCGGCTTGTGTCGTTCTCCCCCTCTCCGAGAAATCATGAGATTGTGTTCACAGAATACTGAAGTTGCGGAATATTCCTTCGAGTACTTGTGTGCCAACCTTCACGCTAAATATCCGGATTACAATCTTGAAGACTATCAAGATACCGCCTTTATACCTGCGGAGAACATCGATGCTCCTAATAGCCTGGAAAAGCCAGGAGGCGTACGTGAGATTTCTCTGATCCTAGATTTTATCCTAAGGCTTTGCTTTAGGTATTCCTTGACAAACACTGGAAAACTTTCGGGTTTCCCGTCGTACGATCTGGATATCATGAAAGTGCTCTCGAAACCCTGGGAATACAGCGGCATCCGTCTTCTTCGTCTATCCTTCAACGGTTGAAAGACAATCCGCCGTCCAGCGAAGAGATTGCCCGACAGTGGTTCGAAATTCTGTCTGGTCACATTGCGAGTAAGTTATACCATTCCCACTAAAAATGTAGAGATTTTGATATCGCTACAGGATTTCGGAAAGAAGAACTCGATTCTCTTTCCCGACACCCATTAGTCCCAGAGACAACCACAGGACCTCCAAGAATGCTTGCTCCTGTCGAGTGCTACTTGGTAAAGAGTAGCACGAAACATGATCTGTACTCAAAACTGTTTCCCTTTGTCGACTTTGCCTCCGGCGAGCCTTTTTTGCGTGCTTGTGGTGCAAAGAATGAGCCTACCGAAGAGGACGTGGCGAGAAGGCTCATCCATAATCCTCAGGAATTTTACGATCATGCCGGATATAAACGGTAGGCAAAGTGGCAAATCCCGGCCATTCTTTACTGAGAAGGACACAGCTTCTTACAAGAGTTGCATGATCTTGCATCTCGGCTCACTCGCATTTCCAACGAAACTATTGGCGAAATGAAACTTCGCCCTATTTTACTCGGTGCACAACCGTGCGAGAAAGTCTTGAACCCAGATGGATGGAAGGATACCTATGCATTGTGGGAACCCAGAGAGATTCTTATCGTCGATGACATACAAACTTTTCAGCTCTTTGCTGACTCGATTGTTGTTGCACCCCGAGATATGCCTCGTGAACTTGAAGGTAATGATGTGCTCAGGCTTTCTTTGAACGACCCTCACTCATTGAATGTGGAGATTTTTATGTGTTACTAGGCTGTCGAACTCTGACCACGGCTGTTCGAGACCAACCCAGTGCATCTGGCGAAAAAGAAGACCCAGAAATGGGCTCTAAATATCAAACCTTGATTCTAGACCGGCTCCCCTTATTCCTTCACAACTATCCACACCTGAAACCCGGGAGTGCTGCATCCCGGTTTAACGGTGTTCATGATATCATTGTCACCATCTGGAAAGAGCTCTTTGTCTCCAAAACCCTCATCAGTGGAAAGACGACTACGAGAAAACGACCCGTGTCAGCGACCGCGATGTACGACCCTCAACAGAAAACAGTGCAATTGTGGTTTACTGATGGTGTAGAACGAGACAAGCACGAGTGAGTGTCTTTGCCGCCTAGATTGTTTCAGACATTAAGAAGAAAAAAGTCTTGCACTGTCGCTATGTAGGGTGTTACTTGGCACAGAAAATCGTCCTGATGTGGAATTTCTTACGGCTTGCCTTTCCGAGGACCTGGATGTCCTGAAGCGAAGGGGCTATGAGAGTCAGTCTAGTCAACTCGAGTTTGTAATGGTGGGCTAACTCTCGTGTATAGTTGACCAGGTTGCCCTGACGAGATGTCTCAATGACTGGAAATTGTCGACTGGAAAAGTAAACTCGTGCACCACAGTGTTTCCCAGTTCCCCCATGATCGAGCCTCCAGAAACGCTCTCAGCAACCGACTTCGGTCACTTGCCAGCAGAGTGTGAGGGTGCAGTGGGCTCATCTATGTTATCTTCCGCAGCGTCTCCGGCAAGCACCTGGGTTGATAAGAGTAAGGAAGACATGCTTCGTGGATCTCGATTGAGCAGCATTATGTCGCGCGCCAAATTCGCTGGTACCACGTTTGCCAAATATACTCAGTCTCCCAGGTATGCTTATCCAATTCAGCCTATTGGCACACCACTTATGAATTTTTTAGTCAGGTGATGGATCAAACGCATATAGGCAAGCGGTAAGAAATATTGGTTGATGTTTCCTGACGGGTTGGACAGAGACCACCGTGGAAGCAGCGGTGAAAGCATGCAAATCTAGTCAACAGGAGCCACCCCTTCGTCATAGCGATCCAGTTGTAACTGAATTCGTGAGAAACGGCTACTGTGATATTTCTGCACCGGTTGATGATTTGCGGCCATTTCGTGAGTTCGTACAGGTTCTTCATCTCCCTCTACTACTTATGAGATGACTAGGTCAAGTGCAAAACGTGATCGTCTATGCCATTCAAGGTAGTTTATATCCGTGTATCTGGGTGCTGAATACACTTTTAGTATCTTGTCTTACAGGCATTTCCGACGTGGACACGTTTATTGCGTGCAAGCAAGAACCGCTTATTCGTTTCCTGCAGGTCGTCAAGTTCATGACCGAAGTTTACGATCTCCCCACGAAATCGTTTCGTATATTCTATGAGACTAGCGCTGGGCGTATAGCATGCAATTATAAAGGTACCCTGTACCTTAACCTCCAATACTTTGAAAAATGGCGTGAGTACTGTTTCATCTGGTTAGGGATGAAGCTAAGGATCCCCCTGAAAATAAAGACTATGAAGACGTCAAAAAAGGTAATAAAGGACAAGTGTTGTCATTCTGGTTTGTTCCATTTATCGGCGTTTTACAATAACTGGAGCCGGTTTTCATCAGGTTCCTCACCCTCGCCCACGAAATCGCACACAACCTCATTCCAAGTCATGACTCCGAGCATGAGTTTTGGTTTTTGGAAATCTGCAACAAGCATATGGACAAGTTTGTCCAGCTCCTAGGAACCGCATCAGTTTAGGGTAATCATGGAAGTGTAAGTGGGAAGATACCACGGGAAAGTTGTTCGTCGTCGCATGTTGAAGTACCTTTGCTGCGATTAACATGGTTAGTTGGGACCTATTTCTTCCCTTCCTTCTGGCGAGCGGTCATCGGACGCGTTCCCCGAGTGGAATAAGAACAAGGTTAATATCCATGAGGTGAACCCTTACATCACACATATTTGTTCGCAAGTTGCGGCTGTAATCAGATGATAGCTACGCCGTTGTTGTACAGCAATATGGCAAATTACCTTCTCACTCCACCAACCACATACAGATCGGATCTGGTGCATAGTAAGGACCCCTCTGAGGAAATCTTCAATACCGCCGTCTTCATATGCGGCACTAGAGAGGACGGGAACCATTGCGGAGAACAACTTGGAGAAACTAGGCCGGCGTATGTGCCTCGATCAGATAGACCGTCAGACCGGTGATGTCCGCAGAGGAGTCTCTATGTGGGGGGAGCTAGTTGTATGTATCCTTGTCTCTCGACAGATGGGAGTCGAAGCTAATGCTGCCGCCGTACTGGAAGTCAGGTAATAGGTACTATGGCTCCCATGAGCGCGTGTATACACGAGCCACAAGCGGATGGTGGTGTTACTACGGCCCGTGCATTGTGAGCTCTGTGGGGGTCTATTACGTATGGGCCTCACTATCGTGACAGTCTCCCAGAATCATCTACCGCTGAATACACTCAGTGAAGCTCTGGCAAAGTTGGAGGTCAAAGTTCCGCCCGAAGATATCTTGCCCTTGCCGAGGAATCGCCAATTCGGAGAATTCGGACATCGTCCTGAGCTTTATCCATGCGTAAGTTGTTGCCGTTGGTTCCCGTTCCCCCACGGGCCACAAAATTCACTACCTGACAGAGTTGATGCCAAGTGGCCCTAACCCAGACCTCGGGCCTCAAGGTTGGCGTTTGTCGAATCTCACATCCCGTGTTCAACCACATTTGACACAATTTTATCGACTTAATCCGTGGCAATCTGCAAACGCATACTAGTCGGGTAACCTATTCGATTCAGATTGGGCTGTCGTTTCAACTTTTAGCGTTATTCGACCCTTCCAACGAGGACAACTCAATTGAGGCCATCCTTGTCAAATTCCATGAAAAGTCTGTATGGTCGCAAACTGTTTGTGGAGGTTAGTCGAAAAGGATGACAACAGATGTTCTGGTGGCAAGGTCTCCTGATGATGAGCGGCGGATACAAAGTATTCCCATAGTGGCTCTACTGACTGCAAGTAGATCTTGAAGGCTGCGCGGGACATTTTGTCCCACGACCTTTGGTCCCAGTCTCGTCTGCAGGCTTCGTTTAGGTCACTGCGGTTCTCGTAGCAGCGAGAAGCGACTTCTACACCTGTGACCTGTGTCTCGTCTCGAGATCCCGGATACCTGTCTCTCTGACTTGGAGGACTTGAATGGCGAGCCAGGCGACGCCCCACGCGAGGTCCAAACCAAGCACGTCACTTTAACGTCACGATCGCTACTGGCAACCAGTACTTTCGTGTCTGAAAGTTGCAAGCCTACTGCCCTTTTCTTCGAGTTCTATCAGTGACGAGGTGGGTGTCTGTGCATTCACATGGCCAACCAGACCAACGTTGAGGCTGAGACAGAATCTCACCAAAGAAAAAGTTGGTGTCCTCCATCAGGAACTTGACCAGTGCCCGTTACTGCCTTTATCTACGAATCCAAGGTGGCGCAGCTTGAAGCCGCCGAGTGCCTCTTCCAGTCCATTTCTGACGTGTTCCTATCTCACCTGACCGTTTCTGATCAAGAGGACTGCGTCAAGAAGGGGGTCGATTATTGCCATACACAACGCGTTTCAACTGTTGCTGTCTCGCTTGTCACCTCCTGTGTTTCAGCTGGTAAGACAGAGTCACAACGGACCGCACGCCTGGACGAACGCCAGCGGGAGTCTACGACCGTTGTTTGAAGATCCACTCACGAGTCCCTGTCGAATTCCGATGATCATATTACGCAACAGCATGCCCAAACGACTGAGCAAACCCCAGGCTGTCTCTCAGTTAATTACTACTTCATCTATGTACAGATATCAGGTCAACTATCTAAATTCATCATGATGAGCGGGGAGGGAAAAGCAAGCGTCCACAGAGAAAAATGAAACGCAAAGGAAACAAGATACCCTACATATAAATGTTTCCACAATTCTCCAAAATACACATTCTCCCCGGAGAAACGAGGAGAGAGAAAGAGAATTAAAACTCTGCTAGGTAAGGAAAAAAAAAGTATGTATGATATCTGAACCGGTATTTCACTGACCACTCTCGGCCGTCTCTCGTCGATGAAGACGCGACACAGTTAAAATGGGCACAGAGTGCTCTGAGATCGTGTCTGGCTCGGCACCGCGTTCTTTTCGTCGTAGTGTCTTTGAACGCGCCAGCTCTTCGTCTTGCACGACACCCCCCAGGGCCCTCTCCAACGCTTTTTCACCTCGCTTCTTGAGTCGGAGAGTCATCCCCGATTGGAGCGAGTCGATATAGGATTCATATTTTACGATTTCGGTCAACAGATACTGCGACTTCTTTTCCCAGTTGCTTTGTGCCTTGATCCCGTTGGCCGATCGAGGTTCATACTAGATGCTCGACCCATCAGCGTTTTTCCTTTAATAAAGAATGGTATACACACCAAAGCAGCCATCGGCTCGCGCAGTTCGTTGTGATGCTGAAGATCCTTTTTCAACGTACCCACGTACTTTTGCAGTGCTTCCAATTGCGTTTCCTCATCATGTATGCTTGATATCATTGGAGGTATGGGTGGTTTCCAATCACTGATCGTCGTCCGATCTTTCCAAGGCGAATGTGGTGCCCGGACGGTCGCAACCCCTTCCCGCCATCCAAACCGGCTACGATTACTCCGACCACTCCGAACGCTCAACGTATCGGTCCGGTCCTCGCGCGACAAGTCGTTGTCCGATCGGGAATGTATATCCGAGAGCCGATTCCACCCATGTTCCATGTTGGAGACGCCACCTGCAAGCGGCTCTTTACTCGTTCGAGCGGCCCAATAGTTGCATGTCGAGACCCATTCGTTGACTAGCTCTTCAGTGCCCGCTTGGAAGAAATAGACGCCACCATTGGCCAGGGTCAACACCATGCAATGAGGCCGTTGTTTGTTGTAGCCCGGCGGCGGCAACGCATGCGCCAACGAATGTGCGAGGTGGACAGTCCCGACCGAGTTTGCGCTTTCCTGGAATGAATAGTGATTAGCGTGCAGTCATGATCACCTCCAAC
>JBBPTK010000932.1:0-10435 GCA_038094135.1 Spongiforma cf. squarepantsii
TTCCTTCCTCATCCAGAAGAAGCGTGGAATTCTGCTGGGAAGAACCGAGGTTTGTGTTGTAAGCAGCTTCGAGGATCTTCACCACAAGCTCGCCCTCGCATGGAACATAACCCCACATCGTCCAGAACAGCACTTCTAGCATCGCTAATTGTTCTCTAGAATTTTGTTTCGTCCAACGAGATGCGGCTCTCGGATCCTCGCCGAAGGTATTAGGTATCATTTCCTGCGTCTTTCGTAGGTATTCGGAGACAAGCGACGCAGCAAAACTAGGACCGTCAGGGAGAATACGTGGGAGGCTTTCGGTGGCAAGAGCGTGAATCGGATCCGCGGGGTTCTCCTGAGCGCGGAAGAGGGGGATAAGGATGCGAAGAAGGAACAGGCGCTCAGAATAGTAAAACGGTGTGATGGCGGCAACGAGTTCCTCGACGAGGCTCTTGTCCGAGCTGGACTCTGAGCTTATGGACAGCCCTTCATTGTAGAGAAAAGAACGAAGGAGAACAAAAGCGAGGATCTCCTCGATGTCGAAATGGGAGCTGAGCGCAATGGCGAATTCCTTTGAGACGTCGTCTACTTGCAAGACAGACCCATCCGGTAGCGTGATTGTGCCACTCTCTACGGCCTTACGCGACGCGGGTGTTGGCTTTCCGAAAGGCTCCGAGACATTGCGAATTTGCGAAATGCGGGGTGTTATTTTCTGGGAGATCTGTTCCACGGACCCACCGTCTCTGCGACCAATGAGAAACGAGTGGAGTTGCTGATATGTACTGTAACAAAGATATTAAAAAAAGTGAAGACACCACGGCTGAAGTGAAGACTTACATGTCAATCAGCGAGGAGCGCTGCGAAGACTCTCCGGACATGATGTTGACACAATCCACGCGTGTTCGAGTTCACAAGAAACTGTTTGTCCATGTTTATTTCCAAGGTTCTTGGTAAATACGACCACACAACGCCGACACTATTCAAATGAAAATCAGACCCAGCCTCGGGCAGAGCCACGCCCACCACTGTGTCCCACTACAAACATAACGTCTCATATCTTCACCAACATCCTATCATTCTTTTCGACAGCTTGACTCGACGCCGCAGCTTTCTTGGCAGACACGTACGGACAAGCCCACGAAGTCCCGGCAGTGGTAGACGCCGCAGTCGCGGTCATTGTTGCCGGCGTTGATGTCGTGGCTGGTGTCGTCGTAACAGGGTGCAGCAGGCGCTGGTTTCGGTTTCGGAGTTGTCGTAGGAGCATTGGCTGGCATCATCATGCATACTTACCCCCAAGTCCCGCTGCTTGGCTAGCAACTGCGCTCGACATCTTCTTGCACACGTCTTCGGACATATTTCTGGCAGTGACGCCTGGGCCCTCCTTTTTCTTCTTCGGTGCACCTGTTTCTTCATCATCGACGGTCATTGCGCTTCCACCACCCGAGGCCTGCGCCGCCAAATTCGCTGCATGTGCAGCCGCGAGATCCGTCCGCTCCTTTCGTTCTCTCCGAATTTTCATTTCTTCTTCCCCCTCACTCTTTTCTAGAGCGGCGAGCTCCTTTCCCAAATTACTACGTACGACGACGCTCCACATGGGCATACCATCTTCGTACAAGGATGACGATTTATCATATCGCACATCATTGCGATGACGAGCGGCCGCGATCATCGCCCCCGCGAGATCCTGCAGTCGAGCACGCGATGCAAGGGCGGGATAATTCACCGAATCCTCTGGCACCTTGGTGATTTTGTGTGGGCCCGAGGAACCGGGTGTCAAAAGATGGCTTCACGACCTGCTTCTTCGAGCGGTCCTCGAAAGGAAGGTGTGCCTGGTGAGTCGTACGGCCGCTGCAGACTCCTCTTCCGCCTAGATGCATAACATAAGACACAGGGAGTAGAACACAAGGAGAAACAGGACCCTCAGATCTACTTCTGCACTACCAAGAGCATCGTTCAATGTGGCCACGTCCGCAGTGTTGTCGTTGTAGCCGTGGTCGTAGTCGTTCCCGTGGCTTGTCGCTGCTGGGTTTGTGCCGTGCTCATGGCGGCATATTAGTAATGTGTGTATGCTGCTTGTGGATAATGTTGCGAGTACTGGTAATGTAAATAAAGAGTTGTGTTGGACGTTCGTCATTAAAACCAACGCTGAACAAACAGAGATGCGCTCGACTGACGTGCTCACTTGAGATTGTTGCTGGAGCGCAGGATCGATGGGGATATCTGCCAGACCAGGGTATGGGTTTATGATCAAACTGAAGAAAGATGCAGTAGAGACACACGTGCTGTGCTCCACTGCGTAATGCGCTGCAGGTTGAGTCGGGGTGGGTGTTTGGGGTGTCTCGGACTCAGTCTTCACGATAATATATCACTTTCGAGGAGTCCCAAAGAACGTGGAACGGAAACAGAACCAGTGCCACGAAATGGGATCCGATGTGGATGGTTGGACGAGTATTCTTATTTGTCCCTGTTGAATTCTTAACGTATTTAGCTAGTAATACCCCTAAATATAGCTCGAGATCCAAGCCGGATATACAACCTAGTAGCATGTATGATCTATGATTAGATTCGGAGGATATGCGAGCAAACCAAACAGCCTTGACCAACAGGGCTCAACGATGAGTCAAACGAACACTGACTCATAACGCGAGTGTGTCATCGATAAAGCCGCCGCTAACAACCTATTAAACCACGGTCTACGATTTCCAAATCGTCGACAAGTTATGCAGAGGCCCCACATCTAGATGAATAAATAATGAAATACCTCCTCCCCCGACTGACCAGCCGGACCGCGAGGGAGAAAACAGGTAGGGTGACGGTTGTCTCGGTTGTCTCAGAGAGCTGCCACACCTGAGCGTGTACCGCGATCAGCAGTAACAATGTGTGTCTCCCGCAGACACCATAACGGAGCTGCCACTAGATGGATGCGGCACATGAAGTCACCTCCTGTACTGGTGTCGTTAAGATCCGACCAGGTGTTTCCGCTCTGTTCGAGTGACCCACTTCAACACAAGTACATCATCATAAGTCGGGTGTACTGACGAACGGACAGATCCGATAGCTGGCGCTACGTAGCCGAACCTCACCAGTTGTTCGTGCTGGGGAATTCGTCACCAACTTTTTGATTTCATTCTCATGTGCAGGGCCCGTAATGCTTGCATGTTTCCCATCATTTTTCTCTTACAAAAAAGTTTTCACGGACGTCAATGACAAACTCAGACCAGTGCACCACTCAACGACACCATAACCTCCCTCGGCAAGCTCCGGACCTGTCCCTGAGATTGCTTCTCTGCGTGGGTCAGAGTCACATTCTATAAGTGCGGCGGTTTACTAGATCATCATTGACCATGTCGTTCATCAAGGTTGCTGTGTTTAACTGCGTGCAACAGATAATCGTCAGACAAAGCCACACACACTTACGAGAGCCATAGTAGTATTCGCCAATTCATTTCGGAGATCCCACTCTCGCAGGCAGGTCGGCGCAATGCCCGCCATATATTTTCGGTTTGTCGGGCGCTATGCCACCCCGCTATCTCGGCACCTAAAACACCCACACGCCATGCTCTAGTACAGCTTCGCCCTGGATTCAGGGTCGAACTCGTGTGTGGACCGACACGAAATCGGAGTGTTATGACGAAGTAAGCCTAAGTCGTCTTTGTTCGAAAATCAATTCCGCACCTTTCAGGGTGTCTCTCTGAAATTGTCCGACGAGTTCTCGATCTTGCATCCGACAGGATGCCACGGGTTACATACAGCTTTGTAGATGCGACGGCCATCAAACCGTATAGATTACGTCAATGGAAATCTTCCCGTTGGAAGACGCGAAGGCGTAGGGCAAAAGTCGGTTCATCTAAGCCAGTTCAGATAGTCTAAGTCAGTTTTTAAAAGAAAAAGATTCTAACTTCAGGCTTCCACTGGCCGATCAACACTCGTTAAACAGTTGTGGGCGCTCGATCTGTCGCGCGTCCGCATCGACACCGCTCCTTCTATAATTAATTTGAATCTTGCGTTGTTCAACGTTCTTCAACGTTCGACAATGGCATGGTCCGAGATCTGACGAAGGACGCGAGGTAGCGATGGACATGTTTCAACGAGACCGAATGCTCTACATTGAGCACCGCCTGTTATCCCTCGAACTCGATCAACTGCTGGGTATATAAGAACATGTGAAGTTGGGAGGGGAATAAGCAACAGTACTGATATACGATGCCCGTCCTCCCTATACCCCTCCAACATTCCCAATTCACTCTCGATTCGTCTGGACTAGCTAGCTTTTTCGGTGGAGATGAGGCGATCTCTGCTATGGCCAGTCTTCACCTATTTGAAGGGGGAAGATGGTTCGGATGGTATAATTCTCCGGGGAATTATACTATTGCTAAACGACTTGGCCAAATCGCAAGTTCCCCTTTATGGGATTGGCTGTTTCCAGGTCCGAAACAGACGCCAACACTTGCATTTGGGCTTGACGGGAGTCCTGGACCCAAATACGTCGCAAGCCTCTCTGGAACGGAGCTACAGACCGGCCACTTGGGACACCTCCTGATGGAGAAAGCTATGGAACCAGAGGGCTCGAAACGAATACAAGGAAGGGAAACCAGTCCATGCAACGTCGCCTTCCTAAAGATAAAGGACATCAGCGAAGGCGAAAAACTTCGCCGAAGGCCTATGGGCAACCCACTTCTTGCATTCAGTCTCACTGTGATCATCATCAACCTCGTCACATGCACCATGTGTGCCTTGGTCGGAGAATGGTTCTGTTTCGCAATGATAGTGCTTAGCATCGTTTCCGGAGGGTTGACAAGGCTGGTCACTGGATGTGGAGAGTTCGTCATTCGCACCGTCAGCAACCCTGCACAGGGTGCACCGCCGGGGGATGGGATGCTAATAAGGTACAACACGGTGATCGTGCTGAAAGGGGCCGAAAAGGATGTCAACGCAATCACGAAAGGGAGGTTTATGGTGGAGTTTGATGGAAAACCCACATACAATTTCATCGGCTGCTGCTCTCTCCTTCTCCGTACCCAGTTCCTCCTCCAATTGCTCCTCATTCCTCAAGGATCGCTATTCGGCCAAATCATGTTCCTCTCGTCGCTAGGAATGTCGTGGACATACAATGCGTACATCTCGTCGCTGAAGAACGAGAGGCTACAGACAGAGGTCCTTTTAGAGTGGCTCGGAAAACCCGATATGCGCAAGTTCTGCCTTGGGACGAGAACAACCATGGCGGTTTTCGCCTGTCTACTTGTATGCAGTGGGATGGAGAGTCCATACGACGGGATAAAACCGGGGAAGATCCTTCAGGGTTTCATTCCGAATGACACGCAGGTGTGGCAGCGGTGGAGGAACAAGGTGACTCTGCAGATGAGGGCCCATACTACGTCCTCCCCCGAATCGTTGGAATGTCTGAAGCTTGATGATGATGACCATTCCAACCTTTCAGAAAATGACATCACCCTGCTCACCAATCTACTTGACGATGCACAGACTGCGTTCACGGGTTATTACAAGCACTTTATGTCCTAACTTAGTATGCGAGTCACTACCAGCCTATTGCTTCATTTGTATAATGCCGCACCTATTCTATTTTTTCTGTACTTTCATAGATCATAGTAAATTACCTAGTGAATAGGGTTCATTAGCAGATATTTATGTAGTCGTGCTGTCAGTAGCAGGACCAACCTCGGAGAATCCTGAAGAAGGACAAAGCAAGTCAAACATAATGCACCGATGGTCATGCGCAAAATGCAAAACCATCAAAAATACGATGTTTCATTTCGCCTATGGAAAATGACGCAAAGTTCCGCGGTAAGCACATCTACCAGTCTAGAACCATGAAGGAAGAAAAGTGCTGGTCATGTGCAGTTGCATCCAGAACTGAACATCACCATGATCGTGCATGCAAAGAGACCTTTGGCACACTCGGATAATTCTGGGATTCAGTGTCCGAAACCCGAGGATGGGGTACTGCTGACAGGAAACCTCCGGCTGGGTAACATGCGAGCCGTCAATTAATCTTGCTGTGTTGCTGTGTTAAAAATGAAATGATCTACAGGTCCTTCTAAATGGGAAAAGGCCCACCTCCATTGAGCACATCCAATGTTGTTGGGCCACTGGTACTGATCCAGAGAATATCTGGATATTGGGGGATACAGAGGTTGATGCGGTAGCTGGTCTCGTACGGCGGGCCATCCGTTTCAGAAGGGTCAGCGGAGTTTTGAATTGAATGAACACCTGCTGCAGCGCAGTTTGAAACTCGTGGAAGTGCCATCTGGCGATGGCAGAAAGCTTGCTTGGAAGTTTGTAACGGTCAAAAGTCAAAGAGAAGGGCCAAACGAAGTAAATGGTGACACGAGGATCAACAACTCATTTTCTTGAATACTTAATACGGCCCGGCGAATCCGGCCTCGATCATGCGGAGTTGCGGATAATAGGACCTAGGTAGACTTTGACGCTCTGTAAATTATGTCTTTGTATCCTTTCAAACGCTCATCTCATTATCTATTTCCTATCCCTTGCGGTTTAACTACAGCGACCCCATGGCCGAGGACGACAAGAACTACCCGATCGACTAATGCTCTTGTGCGCAGTCAGTGCTATCGTGCTCAAGACTTTTATCAAACAAAGCCTTGTCGGCGTTGTCAGCGACATGCCCATCGTGTTTACGCCGAGGAATGGCAACAGCTCCAGGGTGGACCCTTGAAACAGACGTGGGACGGGCCGACGCAAGTCATTTCCGTGGCAAGTAGGAATGCTGTACGTGTTTCCCCATGATCCTATACAGATGGAAGGTGTTCCGATGGCCTTTTTTTCTTTGAATCTGCTAGTGTTTTGTCCGTCAAAGTGCCGCCTTGAAGATGGCGCTATATACAGCAGCTCGGTGAGCTTCTTGAACGAGCTGCTTCGCACGTTGCCAAAGACCTCTTCAAGTCTGGAGGCGTTGTTACTGTGGACCGAGGTGATGGTATGTGGACCCCTTGCATTCATCTCTTTCCCATGCTCATCGAGCTATCATTCATTGTGGTTATTGTAATCCCTCTCAAAACTTGACGGACGCCGTGGTTTGTCTATTTCTTCCGTAGTCGCCATGCCACTTAGCTGCGACAACATGTACTACGGTGTCATTCAGACGGTGTACTTCCGACAGCTATTTCCGTCAACGAACTGTTCAGAAATGTTGCCAGTATACGCCTACCCATGTGTATCTACAATGGTTCAATCTCCAACGCTCAACGTTCATCTGCAGGCAGAGAAGTACCCACATTTTGGCCTGAGTACCTGGCTATACGTTGAGCAGCGCAGACTGAAATACGTGTACGTTGACACCTTCGACAGTCTGAAGAATTGGCCAATATACTTCATTTTTATCTCGACTTCCCCTTGTCCCTTCCTCACCCTCTTGTTGACAAGCCTATGGTTCATTCGACGGGCCGCAAAGCTCTCTCGGGTGTGTGGCTATCACCGACCTAGTGCATGCAAGAGTGACAACAGCAGCATGTTCACAATCAAAGGGAGACTTGATTCACCCACATTTCACAGCATCTTCTGGAGTCACCAGGCGTTCAGGTTTGAACATTGTCACCACAGCTGAGGAGTGATATCTCTGAAACATCCAGTACTGCACGCTGCACACCCACATTTGAAACGGAGGCAGCAGTCAGGAGTGAAGCCCAAGGGCAAGAGGGGAAGGTCAGAGGCTCGTCCAAGATGTATTGAACTACCAGAGCAGCAGTTCTCTGACCACGTACAGAGAGACGGCTCACGCGAGGAGACTCGGCGGAGAATTTGCGTTGTTCCCAAAGTGTTCCTGTAATAAGGCATCGTTCCTTAAGGTCGAACCAAACCATACGGCGTCCATGATAGAAGTGACTGTTCAGACGACACCCTGATCTAATTGATAAATAATTCGCCTTATCGTTGCAGTGGCAAAGACGCGGCCTTAGACTTTGTTCGGCATCCCCTTGGATTCTCAATGTCTGCCGTATGGTGCCCGCTATTGGCAATGACCTGATGTCTTTAATTCTGTACATGTAATTCTTGAGGAGGTTCCAGACACGACAAATACTTCAATGTCGTAGGTGTGCGCTCGGCGCATGCACGTAGCAATGACACAAAGGAGGGCATCCCACCAGGAGTAGTTATTCACTTTATTTTATATTTGGATTCGAAGCATATCCTTGATTCTATGGTGGGACCCCATGCAATGATATTCGTGATCGAATCTTTTCTTCTGCGTTCCGAGAAATTCTACGGTTCTTGACCGAGCAGGATCAGTCTCAATTTCGAGACGGTGACACTGATCAGAGCAAGTTACATCCGGAATGTAAGCTAGACTCTTCCCCTCTACGGACAAAAAAGCAACAGACAGGAAAGGACCGCATGAGCCCAAGCAGCCCACTCTCACAGCAAGAATCCCTTTTCTCAGGAATCGGGTGTGCAATCCATCAACCTGGAGGCAGCAAGCTGGCATCCACAACACCTCCTTCCGAAATATCCTCTGCATCATCATCCGAT
Source organism: Spongiforma cf. squarepantsii (assembly GCA_038094135.1). NCBI lineage: Eukaryota > Fungi > Basidiomycota > Agaricomycetes > Boletales > Boletaceae > Spongiforma > Spongiforma cf. squarepantsii. Next base: position 8,491 of record JBBPTK010000932.1, read on the forward strand.
CTCGCAATCGGCGTTCTTGGAATGGCCATCAGCCCTATACACGCGTCAGATGTCAGAGACCAAGAAAAGACGGGCAAAGAACACCCACCCTCTCCAAGATCCCAAACGGCTTCACCAGATTCAAAAACGCCACGACACGATTCGTCTTGGCTATCAATTCCACGATGACGCTGTTGTCGCTCATGTCCACGATCCTGGCGCCAAACTGGTTGGCCAGGACAGAGGAGTTGGTGTTTGCATCGAAGCACTTTCGGGACTATCAAAGGAAGCGGTGTGCGGGGTTCCGTGGGAGTGAATGGTACTAGCAAGCTCTGGGTGTGCGCTTCGTTAGAATTGTGTGGCTAGGATAACCTCACGCTCAGCTTTGGAGACACTTCAAGAGGAAGAGCGGGAAGAAGGGGGTTCATGTCGATGAGATTCGTGTGAAGGACCGCCGACGAACTGGTCTTCGAGATATTCAGGACTAAGAATGGAGACCTTGACAAGGAGCAACTCGTGCGAGATGACGCGGGGGTCTGTAAAGAAAAATAGAACGCCTCAGGTCAGAGGGTACGAGGTCTTCAAGTTGACGGCAAGCTTGTTCGACGACGCTGTCTTGACTGCTGATGGTGATGAACATACGACTGAAGTCGCGTACTTCGGTACGGCAGATGACGAGAGATTCGATGTTGAATCCACACCTGACCAGGATGTTCAACACCCGGGACAGGACGTCCGGTTCGTTTTGCACGTGGACAGTTGAGGGTGGGCCTGTATGACCGGTCAGAAAGTGGGTGATAGAACATGTACTGGCTTACTTTTTGTAGGGTTGCAAGTTCGGAGGAGGGGTGTCGTACGTTGGTCACTGCCTCCTCTGCGCTACTGACCGTCTGACACTACTTCGCTCTTTCACACGGTTGCTTCCGACTATGATAGTGCTAGTTTGTTCGACCTCAACGCTAGACGGATAAAGATCTTTTGTTGATTGCTAGCTAAAAGTACGCGATATACACACATGTACGTGACGTTCCTTGCAATTAAACGAATCTCCCGCGCAAGGCTCTGTGGCCATCTGGACCTCCCCTCCCTCGCGCTACCTTTTACCAGCATACCCGTCTTGGTGTTTGATCCTACCTTCAACTTCGACGACAAAGCTCACTCTGGTGCAGGCTTATCCGCCCAGTGCACATAGCTGATCTATCCATGGGGAGCAGAGGGAGCAGAAACGGGAATGTATGTACAGGAAGCCAGCGGCGCCATCAGGAACGGGCAAGTGTGCACAGTCGAGCAGCAGGAGTTGTCTGTGGCGCATGATCAATACCATGAAACCATCAAAAATCTCCAAAGGCCATCCACGCTTGAGACAGATCTGTCGGAAGCCCAAACAGATACGAAATACTTCACCTGCATCAGCAGATCTGGAGAGATCAGAATGCGGGAGAATGAACTCGGGTGTAACCATGGTATGCACAACAGTTGATGACCCACCAGAGGAAGCCGTTGAGAAATGTTATTTTCGACAGGAGGAGATTGTCTTGTTTGGCCGACGGCAAATTCCGGTAAGACAGGGGTTGCACTCTCCGATCTCCACGCAAGGTATGCACAATGATCATTTATTTGTCATTCTAAGGCACTACACCCATACTTTACGCCTTTGACATGTTGATCGAAACTACTCGAAATCTTTGAAAATGGCTATGCAAAATGTGATCGCCAAAGGGCTCAGCTTGCCCTAAGCTGAGCCGTAGGATATCATGGGGATCCATGGGCCGGCTCGGCTTCGTCGGTTGTTACAGTGGGCACATCCGGCCCCGAAGCCTGTGCCTTCTTCTCTTGCCATGTGACTGTTCAAGCTGCATGAACTTTGCCACTAGATTCAGAAGGCAACCATTTCGGGAGGTTAGTGGGTCGCGAACTGGTTGCAGAGCTTAGTAAACTCCAAAATCCTCTTCTTGTAAGGCTATAC
>JBBPTK010000933.1:0-10428 GCA_038094135.1 Spongiforma cf. squarepantsii
TTGCCATGCCTCAACGCACCTAGAATGACCTCTGTAGTCCAAGTCATCTTCTCCATCGAACTTGATCATTAATCGCTTCTTAAGGTCGTTCGGCGTCTGTCTCATGATCTCGGCGTAACTATCTTCGAAGACGTGGTTCCGCCTGACTTCAATCTGGCAGTCGCCAGGTTGCACGCGTATTGCGCGTTGGCCACGGAAATAGATGAGCTTCCTCTGGAAATCACGCTTGCATTGTGGGGTAATTGCATCCAACGAAGATGGAAGACGGGGATCATCCCATGCGGTCGTCCTGGTGTTGTGGTCAACAAAGTATATACGTGCAGTCGATGTAAGACGGATTTCCCATCCAGAGGGTAACGGCCCGAATTCATAAAAAGCCTGTTGGAGGGTCATCTTTTGGCCATTGGACACTATCTGGCGGCGAGGATCGATCCAGCAGGTTGTACGAGTGTTGTGGTCAACATAGTAAGGGCGTCCTTCTGGGGTATATCTCTCTTCCCAACCAACCGGAAGACTGCCAGCCAAAGCAGTGGCGACGTTGTCACTTGCGGCAAGTGCAGCTGACAAAGTATTATGCGAGGTGGGTTGAGGCGTATTGGAACTGGTCACATTGCTTTCACCGTCCTGAATATTGGCATCGACAAACTGGTCCTGGGATGGCAAGTTCCGGGTGTTGTGATCCACATAGTAATTTCTACCAGAAGGATCAATACCGTGACCGCGCTCCCAACCGGGAGACAATGCTCCGAACTGATCATCAGGATTGAAGCTCCTTCTCTGGCTCACCGCCCCCAAGGGCATCACTGCAGTCACAGGACCTGAAAGAGGACGAGCAGAGTGAGAAGCCATGTGATCTTGATCGGAAAGAACAAATGAGGAAGAGGATGCATGGGAAACTGACACCGGCGAGGTTAGCGGTGTCGCGACTTCGGGCACGTGAGCAACAGAAGATCTGGATAAAGCACTACCAGTAGGACTGACAGCGTCAGGTGTAAGAGATAAGCTAGACTGGTTCGTGCACATGTCAGCTAGTGGGGTAGCGATGCCTTGTTCCTGCGAAGGGCCTGGGTCGGAGATGGGTTGGTTGACACTAGTGAGGAATATGATGAGTTTTCCGTGGACGGCCAGGTCATCGGATTTTTCGAGATCCAACGTCAACATCTCTGGAAGGGAGGTGAGGGCATAAAATGAAGGGAGAGTATGTGCGGATGCACGAATGCACACCATAGCTACCGAGATCCATGTCACTGACTCTGATATTGACGACACCCAGAAAACCCTGATCGCTCTTGAACTTGCACTGATCAAATATCTGAACAGCTATGACGGATGAATCCTTGACGGTACTGTAGAGAGGATAGATAAGAAAGAAAAGATTAAGGAAAGGCACAATGGGACGGACATGTCAAAACATTCGTTCCAATAGGGATTGAGGGTCCTCTTTATGACGCTCGTGGTATATCTTTGCTCCTCATCAACAGTGATAACGGCAAATGGATCTGGGAGACAAAACACGTCGCGGTTCGGGAGACCGTCTACAGCAACGACTTTGGGGGATGAGAAGAAGAATTTGGGTGGGAGAGAGGAGACCCACTAGTTATTCTGGCTTTTTTCCTGCTGTGAAAACATAAGAAGTGAATAGCGAGTGAGAGCAAGAAGAAGATAAACGCTGACAGGTTTGCATCTGAGGTGGACATCGGAGCAAAACGAACTCTGGCGATGATCCTCTCTGCTGCGCGCTACTAATAGCAAAGTTGAGGACGACCAGATACATTGGAGGGCAGTACGAGATATCAGACAATTGGTAAGTACCGCCTTACACAGCTGGCACTGCTCATTCTTGATACTTGGTCATATTCTCGTATAGCGACCCTCTTCAGTGTATGTCTAGATGGATCGACGTTTCATACATTTCGGGTCATTGGCGTAACGTGGTTATAACCAGACCCACACCTTGGAAATATCCTTTCCTGGCTTCAATGCAAGCGCTAGCTGGGCGCAGGAGCTGTTGTCGAGGTCGAAGCAGGCATAGGATCAAGCTATTTACTTTTTTGGCAAAGCAATAGGCCACGTGGAACAATGGTTGTCGTGTTATCCGCATCCGCATGGTATCAGTCCAGTACCTGGAACAACTTTGCGATCATTCGGATTGGTCAACGATTTCCTTACGCAGCTCTGGACTGATCATCAAATACTCCGCTTTTGTCAGTGATATTACTGACAGTGTGATTTTCTTTTTTGAATTTCGAATCAGTGCTACATGTCCTTGACTAGCTCAGCAGGTCTTGCATCATGTACAAAAGACGTCAAGAATTATGGGCGTCCAAGGAATCAATGATTCGGTTCAAGTCATTCAAGGGGTTGTGGCGCATCGCCGTCCCGTAGGACCATCAAGTCCTGAAGTGTGTTTGTGCCGAGTGAGCTGAGGAGGGTCCAGGTAATTTACAAATGTCAACGTAGTTCCGGGCTTGTATGCACCCACGTGTATAGATGCCTTATTCCAACAAGGCTGTCCGGAATGCACGAAGAAAATTCAACAAGCCACCATAGGATAAGCACCATAATAGAGATTCAGATCGGACAGAATTGAAATTGAAAGTAGGCATAGGTGATCAAATTATTATAGCTCAAAGCTGCATCATGAAAATAGACCTACTGTTATAATCCTTATAATGGCTTATAATGGTATATAACGGTAGGTCTATTGTCGTGATTGGCAAGACTCGTACAAAATAGGCCTATAAATTCAGGAAGAGGAAAGAAGCACGGAAAAATAATAGGATATAACGAATATCATCTACCGACCGACATGAATAAAAGGAACCCAAGAAGAGAACGGCACCTTGTCCTTGTCACGCAAACGCACGACTGCATGATGCAGCGCTTCCACAGCCTCTGTAGCATCTGGAACCTTGCCATCCCTGAACAGATACTTGTACACGTCCCTCGTCACTTTCGGTGCGTCATTGTCCATGATCGACCACATTGTTGCGATGACGCCATCATATCCAGCGAGAAGCATCCCAGCGGCAAGGTGGACCGATTCCTCAGGCAACTTCTCCTCTCCCTTCGCAGTCTGACAGGCAGAGAGAAAGGCGAGCCCACCTGGCTGACGAGACATTTTGATGATGTCTGAGAGTCTCAAGCGACGATCATTCGCGGGACAAAGGCCGCTGTCGAGTGGGTGAATGGGATCTTGCATGCCATGACACGCAAAATGAATCCAGTCAGCATGGTCCATCTTTTGCGTCACATCCTCGACAGCACCATCAGAGCCTTCAGTTGTTACAAATTGTGATTCGTCAGATAGTGCCTTGATGGTATCGATCTCGCCATTCACCCCCCACAGATGAGGTTGGCCATCAGTCGGGGGCTGAGGAACGGTAAGGAGGCGGATGTTTGATGGGCAACGAGGAGATTTTCCAGTTGGCTCGGAGGGTGCAAGCGCACTTAGTGTCGGTATGTAGGAAGATATGGCAAAATCGGAAAGCTTTGGACCTGCGGGAGATGCACCATAAATGCCAGCGGCGTGGATAGGCAAAAAGGCAAATGGACCCGATGGGCACCAAAAGATACGGAGCAGTTTCACAACTGCTTGCGAAGGTGGAGTCTGCGAACACAAAACATTCGTCAGAGGCTCTGATCAGTAACTGCTTTTGAAAGGACTACGCACTAAAAAAGCAAGGGCATTGAGAATCGGATGGACCACGTCGGACCACAAGAATCGCGGTACCAGTTGAAATCTGTCACAGAGAATGTCCTCGACTTCTGCAGGTCCACCTTCCTTGTCAACAGTGCTCCGTTCTCCGGATGGGGTGAGGAGTGAAATGCCCTCGACCAGAACGGTTAAACAGTCACGTTCTACCAATAATTGATGCATCCGTTCTACATGTCGATAGCTGACCGTGGAAAGAGGGACATGTGCGACATTCCCTTGTCCCGGAATAACAATTAGCGCATCGCATCGACATTGGCTGGCATTGAGATAGACTACTGGACCAGAGCTCGCTAGAGTAGCAAGTTGACCAATAGTTTTTGGGAGTAAAAATCTGTCGAGACCTGGGAGGGATTGAATATCCGCGAGGAGCTTCTCTCGTCGGAGTGTGAGTGTATGATGTTTCTGCACAATTTCTTCTTGTGACCAAGAGTCACGAACAAGCACCTCGGCAGAGAGTAGTACGTGATCACGGCCACTAGCACTTTCCAACTGCCTGGATGTCTGCTCAAAGTCATCCACAAGGGCAGGATCTGTGACGTGAAGATGATCAACTGAAGTGCGAAGTTGGAGGAATTGCGTCCAGACTATCGAGCATCCTTGCTCGAGCCACTCGACAGCCACGTCCGGGAGGCCGGCAGCGACTGCACCTCTCGCAACATCAGCCCCACTCATGAGCACACAATGACGCTCTGTGATCGGAAGGTCCATCCACGCCAACTGTGGGAGGAGAGTGAGAGCAATGGTATATGCATGAATGAGAGCCTGAGAGTTTCCTTCGAGTTGGGCGGACGAAATCCATCTACGAGCAGCTGCGAAGCGAGTCATAGTGGGACCTGTGGAAGACTGAGCAGCGGCTGAAAAATGGAATGTGGCAGCGACGAGATCGGAAGAATTATGAAAAGAGTCGAAACGGCGCATGAATGAATTGCCTAGGTTGTAAAACCGAGCAGGTGTGTCTGGACGGCCATCAGGAGTGAGACTGACGGCCTGCTCGAACATAGAAACTGATTTGGTGATGTCTGCGAGGTCACCAAACCGTTGAAAGCGACCAGATAATGCGTTTCCCAGGTCGTTAAGGAGTGCTGGTTTGTCTGGATGGCCATCAGGAGTAAGACGGACAGCCAGTTCGAACATCAAAACTGATTTGGTGATATCTGCGAGGTCACCGAGCCGTCCAAAGCGACTAGATAACGCGTCTCCACTATTGGAAAGCCAACCAGGTTTGTCAGGATGGTCGTCAGGAATAAGATGGGTAGCCTGATCGAACAAGGAAACCGATTCGGTGATGTCTGTGAGGCCATCGAGCCGTTCAAAGCGACGAAATAACATGTTCCCCAGGTTGTTGAGGAGCGATGGTTTATTTGGATGGCCGTCAGGAGTAAGACGGACAGCCTGCTTGAGCATCGAAACCGATTTGGTAATGTCTGCGAGGTCGCCGAGCCGTCCAAAATGACCAGATAACACGTTTCCAAGGTTGTTTAGTTGACTGGGTTTGTCTGGATGGCCGTCAGGAGTAAGGAGGATGGCCTGCTCGAGCACCGAGACCGAACTGGTGATGTCTGCAAGGTCGCTGAGTCGTTCAAAGTGACGAAATAACGCATTTCCTAGATTGTTAAGCCGACCAGGTTTGTCTGGATGGCCGTCAGGAGTAAGACGGAGTGCTTCCTCCAGCATGAAAATCGACCTCTCCAAGTCCGTGGTCTTGCCGAGCTGCTCGAAGCGAATCCGCAATGAGATCCCAAGATCGTCCAAGAATTCTGGTTTCTTTGAATCACCATTGGCAACGAGCTGCACCGCCTCTTCCAGCATCGAAATAGCCTCGTGGACATCCGCCAGGCTCCCCTTCTCCTGAAATCGACGGCGCAATAGCTTCTCAAGCGCATAGAGCAAAACAGGACGGTGAGAATCCTGACGTGACAAGGCGCATAACGCAACCCGTGCCTTGTGTATCAAATCTGCACCATCCACATCTTTCGCCTGTGAAACTCTGGAATCTCTCCGTTGCGATGACTCCTTGGCCACCTGGGGCACACGGCGTCCTGCTTGATCCATATGTCCATCCGCCGGGGAGATCTTCATCAATGTCGAAAGTAAATCCATCACTTCCCTCCTATCTGTCTCGTCACCCCTTCTTTCGAAGCGTGCTAGAAGCGCAAGGCAAAGTTGGAGAGTGGTCTGTGCGTGGTCTGCGTCATCCCAGGCTCGGAGACGAAGCGTATTACGATACAACTTGATTGGAACATCCAGAGAGCAATTGTAATTATTCGCCTGGCAGTCGACGAACATCGCATTGGCCAAACTGAATTGCGTGGCTGAGCGCATGGGGTGGTCATCGGGACACTTGTAGCGAGCAAGCCCAAAAAGTGCGATGGCCTTGTCGAGATCTAGTTGGCTCTTGTACCGATGGTAACGTAGGAGAGCACTACCTCCTTCGCTAGTGAGCTCTTCTAGCTGTCTCTTTGTGCTAGACTTGTGTAGTTCTCTTGGTCACGATAAACACGTAAATAGGATGAATCGATGACTCACATGAGGCGGACATTCATCATTTGAGTCGCAAGTCCGTCGCTCGGTGGTAATTCTCAGCAATAAACACAATGGCGTATCCTCATCCCTGGACGCAGGAAACTCGATGGCTGCACCAATATGTGAGAAGCGAGTATGATAGCCGATGGGACGACCTACTCTCGAGTCGTTCATTCCGGTCGAGTAACTCCCCTACGGAAATCTCGCATCGCCCAATTGGCTTGCCATTTCCAAGCTTTAGTGCCGTTTGCTGAAAGGATGCGTAGACTTTGAACAAAACGTTGGACGATAAATCTGTTGGTCTGGAACACGCTTTAGTATTGTAGGCAGGACGAATGGGGATGAAGAAGACGGACAAGGGAATCTGTTCATCCCACTCCACAGGGTTATTTCCAAATGGTACGGTCTCGATCGATGTTGTCGTGGTCGTTCCATCACATTCTACAGCGACATAAAGGCTTGTCGATAGTTGACGGTGACCACCTGTCACATTTGTCGCATGAATTTCTGCACGGGACTGTTAGCGATTCGCTGAGATTGGCATAAATCATACACACTAGTTATGTAGATGTGATCCAATTTTTTCGAATCCATATGAGGTGTGAATGGAATTCGTTCACGAAGAGAGAGCAGAAGGAAAACAGTCGCTGTCGAGTGCTGGGAGGTGAGCTGAAACTACCCCTGATTTATAAAGGCAGACACAGGATGGAGAGAGTTGCGACGGACTCGGAGAACTCCCATCGCATTGCTGCCTCATGGCGGAGTTAACCATACTGGAAGGCGAACTTGGAGAATTGTGCTACAATCTCCCTCGAGCATATCACATATTGATCTATCCAATGTCCCGGTCATACGAAACTGCTGTGGAACCATGGAATGTGCTATCACTTGCTGTGCACTGTTCTCCACCCCCTCTGGACAAAATGGAAGCGACATGGAATGGGTGAGGCTGTTGTTTCTCGAGGTCTCTCGAATACCAGAATGCAATGGAACCCCCAGAGATCTGTCAGAGCGGCATGGTGCTCCTATATGTTCTCGGTGCCCAGAAACCTGTCGTCGGTTCATTGCGACGCCATATAGAGGGAGATAGCACTCGAAATAAAGCAGGGACGCACAATCCGCATGGTATCCACCTTTTAGTGCAGGTGGAGTACACAACTGGCACAGGATTGGTCCTTCATCTCAACAGGAATACAAAGGTGCTTTATGCGTAGACTCCAGTCCACTAGGCCGTGCAAGAAATATTATAAACCGCCTTCGGGAGAAATTCAAAGAAACGTGGAAACACGACATTAGCGACGCAACTTCAAGTCGCGTTGATTACATCATCGTACCTAACGTAGATTCGTCCAAAGATTCGTCCAACAAATACGTTCAGAATTTCCATCGACACTGTTGGCGTACGCTTGTCAGTCACCGTGTATGCTACGTGACCAGAACATTTTTGGACCCCTTCCGCGAAAAATACAAATATGAAGTCTGAACAGTGTTGAGTGACTGCCTTGCCGAATCCCAGTCGTGGTCGAGCCAACCTGACAACTTTGATTATGTAAATGTTCTTCGTAAACTGTTCTTCCGTTCAACGCCTGAGTCCACATCTGAGAGTCAACTTCGGCGCTTCAACAACTCGACCGCCGTCGTCACCTTCGTCTACTACAAGCCATGCATCGCGCACTTCACATACAAGAAGTCATCTTCCATGTATTCGAATATTTGAACGATCCGGCGCCAAGCTCACGTCAAACTCCGCGTCATTTTTACAGCGCCAAGGCAGACCTGGCTGTGCTCGCTAGAACATGCCGGGCCTTCAAGGATCTGGCACTCGATCTGCTTTGGTCAGAACTTGTCGATTTCGTCCCTCTGCTGTCTTGTCTCCCTGAAGCCTACTGCCAGGATGAAGACGAAACGACGGAATACACGGTATGTACATATTGGAGTCTATTCGTGCCACCCAGGCTTGATGAACATCGCTATTTCTGTCTTTCTAGCCTTATTCGTTTTGCCGAGCACTCAGCGAGGCCGAGTTGGACACCTTGAAAAACTATGCTCGACGTGTCAAGTCCATCGACGTCACTGCATGTTATAAGAACGAGTTCAACATCTTTTCCAGCATTCCTGTCACCGCCGCTCCCTTGTTCTCGAGTCTCCGATCTGTGCGCTGGCCAGGCGAGAGGCACATTCCTGCAGCACACGTCGCCGTTCCCTCGTTGAAGACGATCGACATCGTCGCCAAGTTCGGGACTATCCGTATTGCCGACGACTTTTTCGTCGACGCTGGACACCTCTGCCCGAATGTGACGCATGCTGGATTCTTTCTGAACGTCCCTCTTTTGGATACCATGGACTTTGTCACCTCTCGGTTGATATGCTGTTGGAAAGAGCTTCGCGTGGTCGTCTGTCACAATGTCGTGCTGACATCGGACGCCATCTCCCATCTCTCTCAGGTCCCGACCTTGAGGGAGCTCACGTTTTCACTGGAAAAAGAGCAACCCTTTGATCTGTTTCTTCTCTCTGGCTCTGTCGTCTATTCCCATCTCAGACGCTTGAAGATAAGGTCCCAGCCGCTCGAGCCGGTTGTGAAATTGTTCTCGCTGATTCAGCTTCCGGAAATCGAGGACCTCGCCGTGATATTTGCGGACTATACCCCACGCAACACGATCAAGGCGTGTATGTCTGCCATCCGAAACGCATGTTCGATCGATTCCCTCGTCCATTTCGAGCTCGTCGACGACCGATACGTGGGCGAGCAGATTCGTTGGCGTCGCCCTCGTACGCTGGGTCGTTCGGATCCCGATTCGGATTCGGATTTCGAGCCCACCATTGACGACGTTCTCGCTCTTACGGTCTTTGTGAATCTGCGTAGTGTGGAATGGCGTCTCGAGTGGTTTGAAGAAGAGAAGACAGTGCGCGAGTTTGTCGAGGTGGCAGCGGATGCCTGGCCATGCTTGACATGGCTGAAGGTCAATGGTCACACGTGGGACCTTGCAGAACGTCGGTCGACGGCTTGAGGTTTACGAATTTGGAGGAGAGAAAGTCTGGGTTCGAGTTGGGTTGTTGTCCCCGTTGTCCCGAGTTGCTGTGTCGTGCATCGGATGCGTGTAGTGGACGATACTGGATGAGCACGCTGCGTCTAAAAATAATCAAGGATGCACACAAATCACATTTCAGACGCCACAGAATAGAAAAATGGAAGATTGATTGATACGGATCTCTGTCGAGCGCGATAGTAGCAGAAGGTTGGGACCGTAACTCACGCATGGCAATTCGTGAGTTCATTGCTGGCGATTTTCTCTTGCCAACTTGGGCGCCATTTCGGAGAAGTCGCGACTCATGCATTCTGACGAGCATCTAATGGAATCCAGACCACTTAGGCTGAAATCCTAACCCCATCGTGTGCGGCCAGCGACTTTGATGGGTATCATCAGAGTCTTTGACACCAAGCTCCGAGATCCGGGCATCACACCTTGGGTCCCGTGTATAATGGCCTGCCTGAACACAGGTCGAGACTAATGATGTCGATTGCACGCGTCGAGCGCGTGCCCAGTCTGGACTATGTCACGTCAGTATTTCACGTCTTCACGTTACCGCTTTCGAGCCACTAATAATCAGCATCACAGTCCCCTGCCCTCTTTTCGTCTCTCTCTCTCTCTCTCTCTCCAAGTCTCAGCGGTCTTAGACTCTATCCGTCTGCTATCCCGATTCCTCGATTATCGTTCCTCCTCCATATTTCTAATTTACTTCATTCATCAAACCCTTTCCCATTCGAACTCGCCTCGTACCCATCTCTAGGCCCCGACCCCACATTACTATTCATCAGAATACTGGACTATCTGACTCACCTACCAACCCACGGATCTGTCTGCGGAGTGTCTGTTAACCTGGACGGGCTTTTGAAAGCTGAGGAGTGACTCCCAACAGCAGTGACCGGTGACCTTCATCGTCTGCTCCAGCTTCCACCCATGCACCGTGCACTCTATATCCAAGAGATCCTTATCAACATCTTTGCACATTGCCCGGATTTCGAAAGATCAGGCTATCTCGAGCATCGTTTTTACCGTCATACAGGAGACCTGGCTGTGCTCGTCAGAATATGCCAGACGTTCAAGGAGCCAGCTCTTGATGTACTATGGTCGGAGCTGAATGATTTCGATCCTCTATTGCGTTGTATCCCTGAAGCCTGTGAATAC
>JBBPTK010000934.1:0-10426 GCA_038094135.1 Spongiforma cf. squarepantsii
CATCGGGTCAATGTTTGAACAGAGGAGGCGGACATGGCACTTGACAAGATGATCATTGATCCTCACTTTCACCGTGCCTGTATATCTCGCCTAGCTTCACTTTTACTACATATAGCTCTCTCCGTCGTCCCTGCAAATGTCTAGAACGAGGTCCAGACAGCGGTTACGCTCGGAAAGTTTTCACAGGAATCACGTCTTGTTTCCACACATGCCACGTCAGACGCCCGGACGCTGCATACACGTCGGAAAAAAAATGATGTGATGTGATGTGATATTCAGGTTCAACGAACCCCACTCTGTCCATTTCGAACTGTTCCGCCCTGTGGGGGAGGACACGATACGGGTGCCCGGACCCCCACGGCATACCTTGAGTGACGGGGGAATGTTCCGGGTGTAAGTATGACGGGGTGAAAACGGACCGAGGGATTGGGATGGAAAATAGTGATTCAAAGTGAGGCGATAACCCGACGTGGGCGGTACACTAAGTGTCCGTGTCGCTTCAACTTTTACCTGATGGGGCGGGAGGCTGGGATGTCTATGATTAGGGCAGGGCCGTCCGGGACGGAAAATTTTTGATTGAGGCGGCCGTGCGTGTGCGGGCGTGGGTGGTAGACGAGAGTGAGAGGGAGAATGAGAGGAAGGGAGGGAGAGAGGGAAAAGGGACGTGTTGGTATATATACGTGGTCCTGGTCCTGGTAACGATGACGAGGCGATGTCGCGACTGTCGTCACCGACTCGGAGTCTCGTCCGCGTCGTCATGCATTGATATCTCATCCATCACGGGCAATGAGACTGGACTCTACGGAAGAAAGTGTCCCATTGCGTCGTGTGCAGAGGCGTGCAGAGGAAGGAGTCCTTCTCGCGCGATCGCATCCCTGGTGTTACGATCCCTCATACGACAAGATGGGACACCTAACTTCGGCATGGTGATCGACTGCACCGTCGCGTCAAAGTCGCGCCGTTCGACGTGCGTATCACACTCCTCATCGAGTTATGCATGATAAATACATCGAACGAGGCACAGATCCGTCGCGTCGTCATGGTCATCCAAGCCGTAACGGCGAAATACAGTAGCTGGCATCACTTGACTTGCTCGGACACCGCCGGCTGACAGATCAACGTCCAAGAATGGTACGGCGATATGGACGATCCTATGCATCATCATCAGCAATAGCACGACGAGGCACCCTCGTAAACGTGGTCGGTACCGTCACAGTCGTCGACCAGTTTTATTTCGATACCTTCCACGTGCCCCGGATCATCCATCCGAATTGTACGGAGATCGACGAGGTGTCCACACCGTGTCGCGAACTGAACAACGAGGGAACGACGGATACGTGAGTTGATGACGTGTTCCTTGGGCGGCGTTTAGACCGACCCCCAAGACAAACCTTGTGAGGCGATGTTTCGATCGCAACAATACCGATACGTCTCCTCCGTTCCGTTCCCTGATCGTTCTCGTGTATGACACCCCAAGTGGCCCGTCGGACGACAAACGGAGATCGGATAAGCGGCGGATTCGCGAGACCAACGACAGCCTACTTGAAAGTGAATCCTGCCACTGAGAAAGTGTTAGCCCAAGGTGACGAAAGAAAAAACCACGTGGGTCGCCCCCATCACGAATAGTATGTCTTCGTCAGTCCTCCCTTGGCTGTCTCGTATGCCTCGGACTATGGATTATGGAAGATGCCTTTGATCTTCTGTAGTCTATAGGCCGATCGAGATTCCAGAGACCATGACAGCATCAAAAGTGAACCAACTTGTTCCAGCTGGGTTCTCCGGATACTCGGGATCGGTGGGATTATATCACCTTCCGAGCCTTGCGTGGTGGTGAGATCATTACAATAAGACAGAGTGAAAGGGAAACTTGAGACCAGTAGGTAGTAGTCCGCAAAATACGAGTTACGATTCTTTCGCCACGATCAAGTTCAGTTGAATCTTTTTTTTCTTGGGAGAGACACCGAAGTTGGTCCAGGACACCCTCAGAGACGGTTATTGTTCCGAATCGAGGCACCGGAATATCCCGATATTCTGCCACGGAGTTCTCTTCAGGCTCAATCACGGTCGTCACGATAAAATGCAAGACTCTTAGGAACGTTTGCAAGTCATACGGACTGGTATTCTCTTCCCTTTATGATGAGGCTCCCGATTTGCATTCGTGGCGTCTAAGTCATCTTACGCCGCCCCAGATTCTTGGCGGCCAAATCGATGGCGTGCTGTGGGAGTACATTAACGTGCCTGCGGGTGTCTTTCGGCTCATCCTTCAGAGGACTGATATGGTACAGTCTCTTGTCAGAATTCCTGACTATTTAACGTACGAGGAGGCTTCAACTTAGACACTGCCGTGAGTTGTTCTCTTTTTAAATCACCACAAACCGCATTCCGTACTAGGTGCGCTGCATTGACTGCGTACAATACTTTGTTTGGGCATGTTCCTCTCGAGGGAGGTGACTATATCCTCGTTCTTGGCACAGGTGGTGTCTCCATGCAAGCTAATTAGACCTTTTGTATGCCTTATGTTTCGGGCCTTCCGCAGATTTGCCGCCGAGACCGCTCTCGCTTCCGGCGCGATGGTTATCGTGACTTCTTCATCTGATGACAAACCTGAGGTTGCAAAGAAACTCGGTGCATAGCACGTTATCAACAGAACACGAAGGATGACTGGTATGAGGAGATTCTTCGTTGTGAGCCGTCGTGGCTTTCTCTTAATATTACCGTCCGATCTGTCAAGACCGAGAGGAGAGGGGTAGATCATATCATTGAAGTGAGTGAATACCAGTGGGTTGCCTCGTACTCTGAACATACTTGCGTTTTCCCGGTGGGTGGACCCGGCACGCTTTCAAAGAGTATCAATGCTTTCAGATATGCTGGACAGATACGCATCATTGGACTCGTTGCCAGTGGGGGCGCGTTAGACCACACTCTCTTTTGTGCTTGCGTTCATACTTTGTCGTATTGCAAGGGCGACTACGGTATTCCAATTCTTAATGCGATTCGCAAGGCGATCACTTTCCGATGCATTCTCATTGGATCGGTACAAGAGTGAGTGGATTTCTCCTGTGTGTTGATCAGCATTCGGCGCTGCTGACCAATTTCTGTATATTCAGGTTCCAGGGCATGAACCGTCTTTTCATCGCACGCTAAATCCATCCTGTGGTGGACAAAGTATTTTCATTCGAGGAAGCCATCGAGGCGCGCTCGTAGGCGTCGCAGAAGCATGTGGGCAATGTCGTCGTGACAAACGGTACGTCGCATGTAAGAATGGCTAGAGGATGAAGCCACGAGAATAACGGTACGTCTACGTGTATTTTTTGTATTCCTGTACTTTATGGAGTCTAACGAAAGCATGGAAATGGGCGCAAATTTTCTTTCGTGTCCCTGTGACCTTCGTGGCTGTAGACCAGAAGATCCTTTCTCAGATACCCAACAAGTGCGTCGCGGACATCGTTGAATTTCAGCATTTTGTCCATGACACTTTATAACGAGTTCGTTGGTTCAGGCTCGAGAGCAATGCTCTAGGTCAGTCCTCGGGGACGGTTGCCCGAGCGCTTCGACCGGAGGGGAACCCTACGATGGTGGCCAAAGATGGATTGCTGCAAGGGAGTAGGCCAAGAAAAGTACTAGAGGATGACCGAAAGAGTCGAACATTCTACTACTCAGTAAATTTGATCTCACAGTGCAAATCAGTAAAGTAAGGTATCTATAACTTGAATACCTCGTTACACAGTTTCAAAACTTCTCGAGCGAGGGAAGTTGGTGCTTCTGATGAGGTGTACACGAATGCCTGAACCTGCTGTTTGCGGTGACCACGCAACCTTGCCCGATATTGGGGTGGCTTAGGGGCTAATTAGAATCTCCGGACATTGCCGGAACTAGTTTTATCGTACTAACGCTACTAATAGTACATGGTTGCCGCCGTCTTCTTTCAGCTCGAAACACAATAGTCGTCGTCGCCTTTCTATGTGATGCACAGCGTTTTAGATTTCAGAATCTACGATGAAAGCCGATAACTTCGTGATGACAAAGTACGACTCGGACTCAGAGGTAAGTGACTCACTGGCCACTGTTTCGAGGTAGAAACCGGTCCGACTTGCCGAAATCATTGGGCTATGTTTCCAGCCTGTCTCTATCATGGGCCTGGCAACCAAATCACAGAGTTTTTTCAAACTATCATGTCGATTCGAATGCTAGTAAGACGCGTTTACGCCAGGTCGGAAGGTTTTTACTATTTCCTTCTGTTGCCCTAGAATCGATGTATTGACGATGACATGTTATTGGTAGTTCAACGGCAGTTGTATTCACAGGCGAATTATCTTTTCGCCGAGTTCGAGAAAACGGGCGGGTTGGATTTCATCAACCAAGCTGTCGACCTTGACCGCAAGCTGCTGGGACTTTGCACATTTGACCATCCTGACCGAAATCACTGGATAGCTCAACTCCAGTATCATCTCTGGACTCGTTATAACCGGTTTGGAGCATTGACGGACCTCGAAGAAGCTATGGAACTCATGAGAATACTGCTTGCTATATTGCCGCAAGGAGACCCGTTTCGAGCGATAGCGTTGAATAACGCTGCGCTTTATCTGTCCAGTTGGTACCATCGGTTCGGCAAAATGGCAGATCTCGACGAGGCCATCGTGTTGAGTCGAGAATCCCTCGAACTTCGACCGCGTGGGCACCCTGATCGCCGGTCCTCTCTGTGTAATGTCGCGCTCTGTCTCTCCGCTCGGTACCAGCAGTTGGGGATAGTGACAGACCTTCACGAGGCTATCGCCCTTGAACGGGAGATGCTCGAACTTCCCACACGAGAAGACACAGTCCGCTCGACCACATTAAGGAATCTTGCAGCTGATCTCTATCTTCTGTACCTCCGGCTCGAGCAGGTTACAGAAATTGATGAAGTTATCGTTCTGAGTCGAGAGGCACTCGACCTTTGTCCACAGGAACACACAGATCGTCCGATGTCATTGGACAACCTCGCAGTCTATCTTGCCGCTCGGTACGACAGGCATGGCGGATTGGCGGATCTTGACGAGGCCATCGTCCTTGGCCAAGCAGCGCTCGAGCTCTGCCCACGGGGGCACCCGGAGAGGTGGACGCGCTTGCACAACCTTGCAGATCGCCTTCTCTCTCGATTCCAGAAACTGGAAGAAAAGTCAGACTTCGATGATGCTTTTACCCTTAATCACGAGGCCCTTGACATTTGTCTGCCGGGTCATCCTGGCCGTTCAATAATATTAGAAAGTCTTGCTTGCCAACTCACCCTCCGCTTTATTATTGGGAAGGAGTTAAAGGACCTGGAAGATGCATTCGGTCTTTGCGCCCAACTTGCTCATGTTACACGAATTGTGTCTTTATCCGACATACATGCTGCAAAGGGATGGGCCCTTGCGGCTGAACTTTTCCATCACCCTACTGTACTTCCCGCATACCAGACATCTCTGCGGTTTCTGGCCCAGTACTTCGCCACGCTACCTTCGTTACCTGAACATCTCCCCGTCGTCAAGGAGCTCGCTTCGTCGCTCGCGGTGGATGCATTCTCAGCTTGTCTTCGCAATAACTCTCCGACGAATGCGGTTGAGCTACTAGAACAGGGACGAGGTGTCTTTTACAACCAACTCATTCGCCTCCGTTCCCCACTCGATGACGTCGCGGCATGTGGCCCTGGAGGAAAGACGCTTGCAGACGAATTCACTCGCCTGACCTCTCTTATTCGGGACGTGGCCAAGTCACCTACTCCACATCAGCACGACCGACTGTGCCACCTTAACCTTGATTTGGAGAAAGTGGTGACGAACATCCGCGAGTTACCCGGTCTCGCGCGTTTCCTTCTTCCTTCCTTCTTTTGCGACCTCCAACGTGCAGCCAGTGGTGGACCCGTTATCATCGTGAATGCAAGTCGGTGTGGCTGCGACGCGCTCGTCGTCTTTGTCGACCGTGATCCGATTCATGTCCCACTTGGAATCACCAAAGCGCAAGTTCAGGAGCTGGCGTCAGACCTCCAATGTTCGACATCGGAAGCCAAACACATGGACATTACGAGAGAGATCGGCCGTATACTTCGGACGCTCTGGGACGAGGTAGTTTCCCCGATCGTCAATGTCCTTTCGACGACCGTGCCTGCCCAGTCGCGCATCTGGTGGTGCCCCACGGCTGAGTTTTCTAGTTTGCCGCTACACGCTGCCGGTCCGTATCGAAGGGGCCAGCTGAACCTATCGCATTTGTACGTTTCATCCTACACCCCCACTCTGACGGCACTGGTTCGTGCTCGACGGCACGATCAAAAGCACTCCACCACGGACGAGAAACGCATCGTGGGTATTGGTCAGGCAAAAGCGGCTGGGGAGAGCGAACTCGAGACTGTCGACAACGAGTTATCCATCATCAGTCAGCGTATGGAAGGACTAGCTTCGTTCACGCGCGTCGAGGGTTCGGACGCGTGCATCGCTCGTGTTTCAGAGGAGCTGAAGAAGCACGAATGGGTCCACTTTGCCTGTCACGGTCTCCCAAACAGGGAACGGCCGTTCGAATCTGCGCTGGCGCTGCACGATGGCCACTTTACGGTCGAGCGCATTATGCAATGCGAGTTGGAGAACTCCGAGTTTGCTTTCCTCTCTGCCTGCCATACGATGGTTGGAGACGAAGACGAGGTGATTCATCTCACGTCTGCGATGCAGATGGCTGGGTTCCGGTCGGTGATTGGGACCATGTGGGCGGTGGACGATGGGCATGCAAACAGGATCACGTCAGCGTTTTACGAGAAGATGGTTGGTCTGGACCATACACAGGCTGCGTTGGCATTGAACGAGACGATGAAGGACATGGTTGAAGTGCCGCTGGATCAACGGATTCTGTACGTACATGTTGGTATCTAGTGGGGAATTTTGAATTTGTACCACACATGCGTACTCGAGCGTTGGTAACTTCACCATTGACTTTTCTGTTTTGTTGAACTACTGTAGGGCACCGAATATGGGTGCTGAACATATCAAGTTCTTCAACGATGTACTTTATCTGTCTCAGGCTACATCTACAGGTAGAATCCTCCCGAATCCTTCATGGTTTCCATGATTACCTTTCTCACCAACCTCAGTTTTGCTCGCCTTCATGGCACTTGCCGTGAAGTTGCCACTCCTAAGCTAGATGCTCTCCTTTCCTATGGTATCCTACCATCACATCAACGGTACTGAGTCCCAACCCATCAGCCATGCTGTGGCATTATCTGTCGTCAGCGAATACCTCGATACTATTTGGGTCGGTATCGACAGTCTCAGACCCTCAATTGCCAAAACAATCCTCCGGAGGGTTATTACGTCCAAGATCAACAATGGCAGTGCGGAGTACACAAGTGAGCCCTATTCAGCTTTCATTCCGTCTTTCGGCTCGTCGGAATAGCTTCTTACGAGTGGTATTCCGTCGCTGCCGGATCTTTCAACCAGGTGATGTAATCATTGCCACTGTCTTTGCTTTCGAGTCTTCGACGCGACTTCTGGTCGAGCGATGACCGTCTGGAAAGATATCATATCCAGTACTTTTCTTTGTAGGCAAGAGGCAGAGTGGATCGTCGAAGACTATTTGGTCGCCGGACGTGCCGTTCCTTTGGCCGCAGTTTGGTCAGGTCGAATTCACCAGAACAGCTGTCTATGGCTTGGATGGTTATAGATGTCACCCGGCCACTGTCATCGTCTATGACATGCAGCAGAATGGAACAGTTAGAGTCGATACTGCGATCAAATATATGCTAAAATTGCTTGATGTAAATAAGACCGTAGGATAGACCGACAAGGAACAGAAACGAATACCAACGACTATTGCAAATCGACTATCCGAATACTGTCCATTAACGCCTTCAACGGCGTTTCCGCCCGAATTTGAACCTGGATCAAACTGTCCGTCGCGACTCGCTTGTACTGAACGCGACCTAGCGGTGAAAGCAGCAGCCCACCAAACGGCTGCCTGAGTCGAACAACGAGCCGTAAGGCGCGCGTATCAAGATCAAATAAAGGATCGTCTCCCGAGAAGTCCTCGTCCAGCAAGGGACCGATCCAGGGATGAATGAGAACGAACCGTCTAATCCCCAACAAGTCGTCCTTGGTCCGGATGCGTATCTCGCCCAAAATGGGTGTCTTGGCGAGATAGACAGAAAGGCCGGTGTCCAGTTCAGGTTCAGGGAGGCGCGATAGATTGGTGAACGGGAAAGCGAGACCGGGGAGCTTCAGTCGACCAGCAACGAGAGACAGTGTCGGAAGGCCATATAACTGTTCGTACAACTCGACCGCTGAGGTGACGTCGACGGAGGACCGCAATGCTTTTACCATGTGATCCATGTCGTTCCTCTCGATCGGTTGTGGAGCATGAGGGGGTATCATATTGTCATAAACTGTGAGATCCGGAGGGAGATAGCTATTGTTACCGCTACTCGAGTTGCCGGTCCAAGAGAGAAGGGTGACATTGTCTGAGTGGGTTAAAATGTGTTGAAGGAGGCGATGGACTGCAGCTTCCTTGCCCTCGCCATAGATGACCGAGATCGAGATGCCAAAGATGCCGAACAAGCAGTAGGCAACATCTTCTCCTCGTGTCGTTTCACGCCTAGAAGCCAGATACAGCTTCTCGCGCACCTTCTCCAAGCCCGGTTTCAACGTTATCAACTCCGTTGTTGCGACCTTTGTCGCTCGCTCCATCTCTGCACGGATAATGGGGGAATCCTTATGGTTCCACATGGTGAGCCCGCGATATGGTTTCCAATCCTCCGTATAGAATTGCACGACCGGCGATGCGACGTATTCCTGATACGTCCATCCACGCGTGTTCCAAATGCTTCTCCACAGCAAGTCGTCGTCCTCAGTGTCCGACTGTACGCCGAGAAGATGGACAATCGTGACGGCTGATCGACGATACCACCGGAACATAGCGACGACGGACTCCTGTTGCACTCCCTTGTCCGCCTGATTAACGCAACACGTATCGCTCCAACACCACCGGAACTGGCGAGAGCGCACGATCTCGCGAAATCCGCGAAGCTTGTTGTTCCCACGAGATTCCGGCAGGTCATCGATAGACTTGTTTTCCAGCATCTGCAACGTAGGTTCTTGCGGAGGCTCCCACTTGTGCGAGAACATCACGTATTCGTAGAACTTCTCCACCTCGCTCCGGATCCTTGCATAGTCCAGCCTATCAGGAGTCGTCATAGAGGACCGTAATTTGTCATACACTGGCAGCGCCTCGAAAGCAGCCACTTGGAGCGATCTATCAAAGAGACGCCCACTATCCACTTCAACAAGGACGCGAGGAATGTCATTGATAGTTTCATCGATCGCTCTTCGGATCAAGGGGGTTGTGTTGACGAATCGACTGCGAAGTTCTAAAACGACGAGAGTCAACATGTTGCCCAGGTATTCAGAAATGTGGCTTACTACGAATTTCCGGGTCCACGGAGCTCTCGATTGCTGAAAGCATCCTTTCGAATGCCTCAAACGCTTCACTATAACGTCCTATGCGGTGTAACGCTGTATATTTTCGCTTGTAGCCCTTGTAGGATGACGGGTCCGTCTCGATGATCTAGTACAGCAGCTTGGTCGAGATCATTCCCCGCGATAAATAGACCGTACCTTTACAGCGTCGACATGTTCATCCTCCAAAAATCCCGCTCGTGCTTCGCAGCACTTGACAATGATATCGCAGGGTTCGATTGGTGAGAGCGAAAGTGCGATCGAATAGTATTCGATAGCGCCATCATAATTGTTTGTCTCCATCACCTTATCACCCAGTTTCTTGAGCTTCTCAATGCACCTCTCCCGGAAATCTGGATAGACTCTTAGATTGTTTATTGGATGTACCATTACGAGTACTCACTAGATTCCCATTGCGTCCCCTCGAGCTGGCTCTCCATGTTTCCCAGAGGCATGCCAATCATCCCTTGGAAGAAGTCAGTAGCTTCCGTCACACGGTTGTCAGCCTCGAGGACATCACAGATAGCTCGATGAACGCGAAATCTCGGAAGGGTGAACTAGACAGCATGAAGAATCATCAATTAGTTCTACACCGTCATATTGAATATACCTCAGTGGCAACATCAAAGACTTCGCCTGGTGAACGACGAATCAGCATTTTTCTTGTCCACCCAATGAGCACCGCACTCGAAGGGGACGGGGTGAGTGACAATGCAGTGGAGTAGGCTTTCAACGCTTCGTCATTATCGTGGGTGCTCGAAGCCTTGTCACCCATCATACAAAGTCTCGACACGCACTGTTCAGTGAATTCTTATAGGAGAGAATGAGTATTTGATCCAATGATTTGACAGCGGAACTCACGAGTACGCCAGCCCACGACTAACTTTTTGACTTTCGGATCATCGGTTATGGCATCAGTAAACTTGACGAGAGACTCTGTAGCAGCATATATGCTACCACAAGTATATAGTTCTTCA
>JBBPTK010000935.1:0-10416 GCA_038094135.1 Spongiforma cf. squarepantsii
AAAGGTTCGGGAGACCCTCAACGATGGAAGCGTCTATGTGAACATGGGCCATTGTTATTATGCGCGCGACGAGTTTGACCGTGCGATCGAAAGCGTAAGTCGGGTCGTGAATCGTCTTGGCTGTTGACTGGCTCATACCTCGGTTTTTCAGTATGAAACTGCATCTGTCAAGTTTTACAACGGTCAGAATCTACCTGTCCTGATGTGTCTCTGTCGATCCTGGTACGCCAAAGCGACTAAGGAACAAAAATCGGTAGCCATGAACACTGCGTTGAGATATGCACAAATGGTGAATCTCGTTATCTTTGTTGCCGAGCGGCGATGCTTACGTAACCATGCCCTTAGGCGTTACACGTTCAACCGAGCGACAAGGCAATCATGTACAACATTGCCATGATTGAACAAAAAACGGCCGAGCTCATGTTTGGACTGGGGCCCGCTAAGCGGACGTTGAAAGATCTCGAGTGGGCGATCGCTCAGGCCAACCATGGTCAACGGTAAGTCCGACGCTTGGTTTGCGACTTAGACGTTCCCCCATCTGATGACGCGGACGTGTTTTCTTAGCATCTTTGCTTCATTGGCGGCGGACACGTCTACTTTCCTGCCGTACAGCGTGGAACTTGCCGACCAGCGTCGGAAGTACGGAGAGGGCATGCTGCGCCGTGCGGACGAACATCTCAGCGCTCAGAAAGAGTTCGAGGCAGAAGCCCAGGCGAGATTGGAGGCTGCCCGTCAGAGGAGACAAGAAGAGAAGGAGCGCCAGGAAGCACTCGAGGTCCGTCTTTTCCACTCGTTTTTATTCCACGTGTTCTTTACATGACATGGCCACAGAGAGTGAAGATGGAAGAGCTACGCATACAAGCTGAGAAGCTCGCGGAAGAGCGTCGGATCGCACGAGAACAAGCGCTCGAGTGGACGAGGGAGGTTCAGATGGAGAGCGAGGAGGAGCGGGAACGCAAGAGCAAGCGCTCGAGCAAGAAGGTCAAGGTTGAAGCCGAGAGTGGGGACGAAGGTATAGCTACCCCATCAGAGCCAAAGAAGAGGCGAAAAGGGAAGCTGAAACGAACGGGCGATCAAGCCGGCGAGGACAACGAGCAGTTGTTTAGTGAAGACGAGACGGAGAATAAGCCGGCGAAAAAGGTGCGTCGGACCTTTTTTTTAATGAGGGTCCCGTTGAGCTGATGCCGGTGCGTGCGCTGATACAGCGGGGAGCCAAAAAGAGGATGGTCCGTGACGATGAGGATCAAGAGGCGGCTAACGGACCACGAAAGAAACAATTGTGCGCTTTTTTTTCTTGTTCGTTTTCCCTATGGCCTGACTTTGACCGTGACTTTCAGCAAGAGTAAGGAATATATTTCGGATACGGATGACGAGGAGATGTCATAGCTTTGCCTGTCATTGCAGTCAGTGCCCCGGGGCCTGGTATCTTTAGTACTGTCTTTGTGGTGAAGGCTTGCGTGGCGCGTGTTTTTCTTGTGTTTAAACAGTGCTATCGCTTCTTGCGGTGTACATGTCATGTTGCTTCTGATCGTACCTTTTTTTTCGTACTGTCCATGTTACTATTGTACATATGTACACCTTTCTGTCGGACAATTTCTCTTTAGATTTGATATTTCATTCCTTCATTTCTCACACCCTCTCTCCTAGTGTGATCGTGGTTTGATCAGAGTTGGTAGGCTGCCACTGGGGGGTGTGAGGCCGCAGTTGAGGGGCTATGCCCTAATACGGATAGAATCCGACCCCACTGAGATAGGCTGGGTTTGAAATATTCTACGGATGTTGCCTGGTCCATTCTTTGAGACGGCGCTGACTACTGTTATCGTGATGCCCATCCAGTCATCCTGGTCTGTGCGGCATCCCATGAGGCAGATTAGTACGGTAATGATACAGTATCGTCTGTATTAGAAGCCGTCACATTCCCGCGCCGCGAGTGGAGCAGGTGATCGGCGGAATCCGGTTCGGACGCTTTATACCAAGGGGTAAGAAGTTAATAAGAAGTTCATTACCACTCGGCAACGCCCGACAAGAACAGGAGAAACTCGTGTTCGCGCTCAGAGGGAAAAAAAAAAGGAAGACCAATGGGACGTGATACGATGGTGCATGCATTGACATTGGATACAACTAGAATACAAGTGGTCTGACTGGATTAGAAGAAACGAATATGTAGTTGCGGGATGACGTTCAAGCGGAAAACGAGAATGCATGTGATGAGGATAGGGTGAGGACGTAAAAGTGACTAGACCGAACGGACGAAATGAGGATATACATCAAACTTCACGGAAATCCGAGGAATGAATGGGGTGGGTGGATAGACATAGGCCTTCCATCGGTCCTGAATGATATCCGTATCTGAACGTGGTGGCGCATGCAATTACCAACCTGCCAAGAAAACAAGGGAGAGGGGACAGACCTATACGCACGGCTTGACTTGAACGGTGAACTGGGGTGAGTCCATCACCTCGTGTTCTTCAGGGATCGCAAACGGCATGCTAAGACGATGTGGCGAACTGTTCTCTGTTCCTGACAATCCCAAAAAAGACTCATCTAGGAGTCCTGGCGTTTCTCCCTGTTGGTGCTTGCTCTCAACCGCTCTGATATTGAGGATGAGTCGAGAGGCCTAGTTGCGAAAAGGGAGTTAGCACGCGCGCGACGCCATGAGCACCACGATGTGTATAATGCGATTGATATACCACTCACGCAATAAGAGTAGGTCGCGACGAATGGCCTGGTTGCATACAATCAGACCTGCGGTGACGATGGGATGGCAAGAACATGGAACGAGGACTCACGGAATAGGTAGCGCCGAGAACTCATTTTTTACGAGAGTCAGGACAACCGTAGTTGCTACCAACATAGCTGAATGTCGTGATGTGAGGGAAAGATTCTTCACAGGATGGGAAACCCACCGAAGGTTCTACACATATGTCCAAATATGTAAGATGTATGCCATTAAAAAAGAAATAAAGCTCCCACAGGAGATAGAAAGCGACCCCATCGCACAAGAGTACCCTCCTGATAGGAGAAAACGTCAACTGGCCTGGCCGAGACGAAATTTTCTGTCCGCCGAAGAGAATAGTTTTCAGAGTCATGACAAAAAATATGGCTAGTCAGGTGTGTCAAAAAATCATAATCAATATAGGCCTGATTGAACCTACTAGCGACGACCAATGCTACGAGCCTTCGCGCCCCATCAGCGATTTAAACCAACTTGACGAAACTAGCCATCAACTTACCAGCTCGCAAGAGTAAGAGCAGGTGTAATATGCACTCTCATCATGCATCCCCGCCAGGGGATCAAGGGTGGAGGGCTCTCGACTACAGCTGCGGTACGCACAGCCATGACAACACATATCGCCAACTCGACCTGATGAAACGTGGGGCACACGGGTAAGCTGTGTCGAAATGCGGGCCATCCACATACCAAGAATTCTCCTAAAGGTAGGTTGAAGCGACTACGACGTTTTATGAAGAAGGTGCCTACCAACAACCAAGGAGCCAAGGAATATCCCACAAGAACGATGACCGTCTCCCTTGCGCAGTGAGTTGAGTCGTAGGGCAAGGATGATGTTGACAATGGTTGTGTATAAGACGACGCCTGCCCTAGAAGGAGGGAAGGCGGTTGGCAGGACGTCGTTTGAAAGGTTCCACCTCACAAAATAAAATAATAGTAATATATCTTGCAGCTGGACGAGCGTGGATTGTAGGAGTTCAGAGTATTCGGAAGAGGACAAAAGAGACGTACAACTATAATCCGTCAGTGCGGAGTTGACGGGAGAGAAGCGGAGACAAACCGTGACTGAAAGCCCTGTGGCATTATCAACTTAGTTGATGTCAGTTTGTGCGATAGCTGTACAGCAGAAATAGGCATACCAAAGAACATAATTCTGATAATTATGTCAGTAGTTTGGTTTGTAGAGTAGCTATGACAAAACTCACGATAAAAAAACTAGACCGTAGTACCGACAAAACAAGAAGAGTTGATGAACTAGAATGCGTCGGAATCGGTGAATGTAGTAGTACGGGTCACCAGGACCGCCGTTTGTGGGGTAGGCCCAGACCAAATCTATCTGGATGCAACTATCAGTTTCTTCCTCACAAAGCAACGATATAACGGACGCACTTCCTTGTCCAAGTTGATGAAGATGTCGTATAACATGAACGCGGAAGCGGAGACTGAAAAGAGTTGGTAGTACCTATCGCATGGCGTCGTCTCGGACGAAAATCACTCGCCTGTGACATAGTTGCAAATGCGTAGCTGCAGCATCAGTGTGATCAAGACCTGGATTTCCTGCTCAATGAGCAACTGCATAGCTCGAGAAGAATGCCACGGAATACATACAAGGAACTGTTTCTTATATCAAGATGCCATGCCATCAACCCTACATGACCCACAAGCGGCCACAGCCCCGGTGAATGAAAAACTTGTGTCATGCCATCGCATGAATGATGAAGCCAATTTGAGTGCCACGAAAGATGGTTTAAGGGTCATCAAAAAGCGGCAGAGTTAAACCATCTTGTCTTGGATAGGAAACTACAAAGCAGAAAGCCTGGCGCCTTGAGTACTGAGTAATCGCCTAGCGCCTGGCATTGGCTTCTTAATCATGAGGAAATGCTTCTCACCACGACTCAGCTGCACTCAGGAACACTCCAAAAGATTCAGTGGTTTCTTACCAACATGATTAGTGTTTCGAGTTTCTGTCTCGCCACGACCATAAACATGAACGTCGAAGCATGGAGCTCATGAAGCACACAGCACCTGTCTGCACCCACTCTGTCATGAGAGTCTGACGATTGCGAGCTCAATAGCAATTTAGATTCAGCATCCCAGATAAGTACGCACCGCATGGTGAGGTCACATGTGATGCACAATACCGAGTGACCCGGGTGACGAGCAGAAATGTAAGTAACCACTTACATACGTAGGGTGGACACAAACCACGCTGTATATGGATTGGGGCCGAGGGGCAGTAAGAGTTCGGACAGATACACGGTACACGATTCGTGACACGAATAGTAACGAGGCCACGGTTGACTAGGTAAGGGGAAAGCGGGGTAAGTGAGGGCGGACGAAGACATTGCCGTCATCGTCACGGTTCAGTGTCAATAGCCGAGCATCAAGCTTACATAATACATCGCTGCTTATAACCGCGATGACCTATCCCTTGGGGCTTCAACTCGTCGCTCGTTGTTCACCCTTGTCGCGTCTCTGCCCTCGTGCATTCAGCCTCGCCCCACCACACATGACGACGACGCGATTGGCGCGTCATCGCTCGCCATTTACCCTCGCGCCCACCCTGCCATGCCACATAACGACGGCGCGCGGACGTCGCCATCACCCTCACACCCTGCACACACCACGACACGACGAACCATTGCATCGTCGTTCGTTCTGTCATGCGCACGCCCCACAGCCCATGACAACACGACAATATCGTTCGCTCTCGCACCCACATCCTACGGTCCACACCCCCAGCATCCCCCCACAACCATTCGCGACGACGACGGGAGCAAGTCGACGCGATTCGCTCGCGTCGTCGTCGTTTTTGGTGGTTAGTACGTCGTCATTTCACCCACTCGCGCGCTCGCCCTCGCACCACGGCGCTGTCATCGCGGCACAACAACGAACCGCCACACACGACGATGATGCGCCAACTGTGCCGTTTTCGTCATCTTCATCGTCATCACGCCCTCCCATCGCACACCGGACATGCCACAGTGGGACGACAGGAGCAAGTCGATGCGATTTGCTCGCTCGTAGCCGTCGTTTGCCCGCCACACGTTTCTCCAGGGCTTTACGGTCCATGCCCTCAGCATGCCCCACAACCATTCACGACGATGACACGAGCAAGTCGACGAGATTCGCTCGTGTCGTCGTCGTTATTGGTGGTTAGTGCGTCGTCATTTCGCGCACTCGTGCACTCACCCTCACCACAACACCAGACGAGACACCTACACTCACACGTGGTGCCGAAGTCACAACAAGCAGGCTGGATAAAGATACGTACGTCTTTGAACTTCTTTCTTTTCTTTTCTTTGGTTCAACATGTGTTACAGTATGTGACAACTGACAACTACTAGTAGGCGAGACCACAATAACGGCAACGACATCTGCGTGACGGACATGCACATGCAACAGTCACCACGTGACGTGCACGCAACGACGACAACCGTACGCCACGGCAAGGTCCATCGACAGGTCAAGACACGACATGATATGACAATGAAGTGACCTGGCAAACGGTATGACGCATCAGTGAATGATGCGACATGCCGTTCGTCGAGCCTTCCTCATAGCCATGGGATTACCAGGGCTTCAGAGCTCGGCCCGGCTCGGCTTGGGCTTCACAAATCTTCAGGCCGAGCCTTGAGCCCCCTATAGGCCGACCATGAGGGCTCGGTTCAGCCGGCTTGGGAGCTTCAGGCCGGGCCGGCACAACACTGCAAGTCATGACAAACTCAAATTGCATCGCTGATAAGCGCTTAGGCTTTGAACCTTTGTATACGGGTGTGTTTATTTGCTTTTGGAGCCTCCGTGTTATTTTCATCTTACTTGGCAGCCTAAGGGCTGAAGTGTTGATAAACGCGTGTGGCGCAAGCACTTCTGTCGCACAACATGTGGTATCATACATCCGCGGGGTTCTGAAAGTGTCCTATTCAGATCTATTGCGGCGAAATGACGACTGTCCGTCTGCTGTATGACCTCTCGATCCGCAGCATTACTCGAACTTGCTGTACTTCGTGGCCCGACTCCAGTATGCTCCGATTCTGGTCAGCACATGATAGGTATATCAAAATATCCAATTCAGCTTTACAGCTTTTTTTTCGATGGCAGTGAGTGGCGACCCTTTACTCAATGCGCAACATGTAGAAGTGAATATCCCCGTTTAGCTCCCTAGCGTGTCCTGCCGTCTCTGTTTCCGCGGGAAAATAAGTGAACGACATCGAAAATTGCTGTTGGAGAGGCCCGGAACTTGGTGATACTTCGGCTTATTGAGCAGTCGCCTTACAGTAACCCAACATCGCGGGTCGAATGCTATTCCGACGAAACAGTTAAATAGCGACTTGCCTGGAGCTTCTTGAATAGCACCTTACATGCTTTCTATCATCATTTCTTCTGTTGTTGTCGTCGCTGCTGCTGCAGCGATAGCCTATATATTCCTCAAGCACAATGGCATCTGCACATACTTCTTCGCCGTGGCACGTTTTCCGCCCGAAATACCGAGTCTATTGGCAGGGTATGACAACGGGCTGTTGTACGCTCTGAACCCTTGTGCCTTTCTGTCCCGATGCCAGTAGGTTTTGCATGAATTGAACGTTGACTTATTGATACGAGGGTAAGTGCAGGAAACGATACGGCCCTGTATCCCGGGTGTCACTTGGTACACAGAAATTCGTCATTGTCTCTTTGGGAGATGCCATTTCTTCTGTCAATTCAACTTCATCACGGCTCCTTCGCAATGACATCATGCACAAAGAAATGTTTGATGTCGTCGCTGGGGCCAGATCCAACGTTTCCCACCTCCATAAGGTCATGATCCGCGAGCTCTTTCCACTCCTTGACAAGACTCTGTCCCCCCGTTCCCTAGGACGGACAACGGGAATGTTTGGCTCCACATTGTTAGCCCAGATCAAGACCGTCCTGCAGGATAGCCCTGGTCCAATATCACTTATGCGGCTCACTAACGAGCCCCTCTATAATGCCACCAACTTCGTCCTTTTCGGTGCTGCATTCCCTCTGGATACTTACCGTGACTTCCACACACTCAACAAAAGCGTGCCTTACCGGTATACCAGGATGTTGTTGTGGCGCTGGCCTTCCTACGCGGCACGCATGCGACTGTTAAACTCTCTTAAGGGTTATTTGCAGCAAGGGGAGGTCGTCGACTGCGACGACAGATTTTCCCGCGGATTTATGCAGGTCTTCGCTGACAACAACATCCAGTCATTGGAGGGAGCCCAGTTGGTCCTCAGCTTCTTGTGGGGTGTTCACAGCAATACGATGAACAACTCGTTCTTTCTACTTTCATTTCTTCTTGCCGATTCCGGTGCCTTGGCACGAGTTCGGCAGGAGATTGATTCGGCGGTGAAGAAGTTTGGGAGCTTGGAGGCAGTGGTGAAGGCTGATCCAACGGAGCTAGACGATCCGTCTTTCCAGCTATTGACGTCTGCGATCATGGAGACGATGAGGCTCACAGCATTGCATGCAGGGGTGCGCCAGGCCACTCGCGACTTTGACCTGAGCGTCCAGGACAGGAAGATACCGATAAAGAGCGGAGATTATGTGTTTGGAAATGTTCACGCAGTACACATGGATCCGTCGGCTTACGCAGACCCTGGCACCTTTGTGGCTGACCGGTTTGCAAAGAACTCCTATCGAAAGGGCCATCTGCAGACAGATGGACACCCATTTCATTCGCTAGGCTGTGGCAGGCATGTCGTAAGTGATCCCCCGTTCTTTCTTGCTCAGCCGCATTGATCGCCGTGTTGTACCCTCCAGTGTAAAGGCAGATGGCTAGCTGTATACGAGATCAAAGTTCTCATGATAATTCTTCTCCACACGTTTGACTTCAGCCCAGCGGGAAAGAACTCGGCGGAGTGGCGCCTCCCTCGAGCGCATCCACGCAGCATTGGCGTGATCCACACAGAAGACGATATTTATGCCCAATTATCTCCCAGGCCAGCGGGGGCGGAGGGGCTTTGAACGGGGTTCGCAAGCGAACGATGCAAACTCCGATTTCTATTTAGACGGTTCTCTCAGAATTTCATAAGCCTGCCATGTTTGCCCTGTTGTATTACTCCTTCTGATCTGTTGAAATGAGTATTCGGTAACGAAGAGGTTCCGTTCTGAACAGCAAGCTCTTGAATTCGGAGTTGACATTGTCAACACCCAATGCGATCAAAAAATCCTTAATTATGACGCTGACAGCATGCTTGTCATTATTCCATTGGATGAGGGCCGAACCGGACAAAAGAAAAATAAGTAAAGGATCTCATCGGTTGGGAGCCATTCGGACGGTGATTGTCAATATTTCTTCGTTGATTAAACTCTAGAAAGTGCTAGTAGCTGGCTCCAAGTGTAGCTTCTCCAATTCCACATGACACATGATCCCGTTTGTCGCCCATATTTACGTAGATGTTGCGTAGATGATCATCCTTTCACAACGACGTCTCGACATCCCTCATGCATGCAGACTAATGCAGTAAATATAACTCGACAAAGACGGTTTGATTTATGTTTCTATCAATAGAGAGGTGTCCGAATCGGTGCTCGGCGGTAAGGACAATTCCAGTTTTGAAACTTTTGAATTTGGCGAAATTATTTCCTGTAGTCGACTCTTCAAGCTTCAAGCTTCAAGTCTATATGCGTCTATCTCTGACGTCATCGTGCACCTGAAAAAGACAATTACTGTAATCTTATATCATTTGGCTGCTACTGGAAATCCGAAAAACACGTACTAACTTCATGCATGTGTATTTTTCTATTTCTCTCAAGTGTGTCAGTACGTGATTATAAGGTTCGTTGCTTACAATATTATTACGCTCTTCCCTCCGGTTCTCCGTGTCCTATAGCCGTCGGAGCGCGACTCTGATGTCCGTTCACTGCAAAGTCATCATTGCCTGGTATATGGGCGTCTTACAACCATGTGTGATTGAATAAATATCAGCTTATCAGCAGTGACCAAAGTGCTTCGATACGACAAAAATGGAATAACCAGTGACGGACGTTGAAGCTCTTTATCATGACGGCCCGGGAAC
Source organism: Spongiforma cf. squarepantsii (assembly GCA_038094135.1). Classification (NCBI taxonomy): domain Eukaryota; kingdom Fungi; phylum Basidiomycota; class Agaricomycetes; order Boletales; family Boletaceae; genus Spongiforma; species Spongiforma cf. squarepantsii. The sequence continues at coordinate 9,757 of JBBPTK010000935.1, forward strand.
TGTTTTGACAATAACGTACATGCGATCGATTATCTGATAGTCGCATTCAGTTTCGGCCACTTGTGTGTTCTGCGCGCTTTCAATTGAGCATCATTTGATTGAGACAACAGGGGGTGGACCGAGCGGTGTGAGGAGAAACTCATCTTTGGCTAATATAGACATTTGCATGCGTTGGCAAATGTCGCACTCGACAAATGAATGGTTTCCTCTGGCTCGCAAGGAATCTGGTTGTGGACCTCGGTAGCAATATGATAAAAAAACCGTCATTTTTACTTTCATCCCTCCCCAAGAATTGAGACTGCAGACTTCTTCGATTGTGGAAAAGATGCGCCCGAGTGGCAGAAATCGTGATTGATTTCATTCACCTGGGTTACCATCGCTGTGCGATTGATAGAATGCGACGAAAAGAAGAACATGGTGATCGATGGCCCGGCCAATACACTTTGTGCGACTGCTCCTTTAGAGTGACTTTGAGCGGAAGTAGATACATAGCAAGTGAGCGAACGACTTCGACTTCCATTTCCCCAAATTCTGACATTACTAAACGGTTCGAAGGTAGCAAACATTCAAGTGTTGATCCAAGTCTACGGGATCCCGAATAATTCTGGGTCAAACAAGTGTAAACAGACCTCCATCACGACGCGCAACGACGGCGACGAC
>JBBPTK010000936.1:0-10413 GCA_038094135.1 Spongiforma cf. squarepantsii
CCAGGATGCCGGATAATCTACACACTGCCACATGGAGGTTACGTTGACAGGGATTTGAATCGACGAATCTGCACAGTGGTCTGTTCAATGATCATGCGACACTAGGCCGGACCCAGATCGGAGCTTGTCTAGCTCGTCCCTAAGAAGGGCTTCGTTCCAAGTAGCCTGCGGATGACTATTTGAAGAAACACATACTCACGAGGGCCTTTCCTCGGTCAGCAGTGCTCTCACCGTCAGGGATGCACACAGGTCAACAAACGTGCGTTGGTTATTCGCTATGGTCGCTAACATCTGAACCAAAGTACATACCGGATGCTTGAATCATGTTTAAGTGTATATGTATCCTGATAGACTTTTATAATAGCTGTTCCAATGTTCAAGTCGAGACTCAAATTCAGCGCCGGGTATGTGGGTATATGACTGGACGCAAGTGTAAACGGCAACGATACTATTCCGGATAAGGATATAGGGTAGTTTATATGCTTGTTATATCCCATTGAATTGAGTTCAACTATGATATAACAGCACACCTGAGACTCCGGTCTCGTCTGCTTCCCATCGCTGAGAGTTCACCCGAGATCATGAGCCTTCCACCTCCCTCCACACCCCCGCCATCTGCCGCAGAAACTGAAAACTTAAGTGTTTTCTTCATCGGGTTCGTGGTTGAGACTGTACTCTACGGCCTCACTTTCTTTCGTGAGTGGTGGTTGGCAGCCTAGTACCCTCAACCCAAGCCGACCCATAATCCATAGAAACGTACATTTACTATTCACGATTTCCGAGGGATCATAAATGGATAAAATACCTTGTGCGAGTCCAGTGCCTTTTTTTTCTCCCGTGCGCATCGCTAACATGTTTTCAACCTCAGGTTGCGACGCTCTGGTGAATTTTTGTCTCCATTACGTTATTTTCCATTTCCTCAATTAGTATCAGTACTCTGGACACAGTGACATCAGCTTTAGGTAGGTTCTTCGATATCACACAAACCAATCAATTACTTCATCTCAATTTTGCAGTCTCTGAAGTGTACGTTGCATCTTGCGCCTTGCCAATTCTGAATCTTACTCATGCACCCTTCCCAGATTGTACTATTATCTGATCATCTTATTTGATGTCAATATGGATGTGGTATATGCAACCACGTAAGGATTTCGTCTCCTAGCGTCGTGCCAGCATGCTCATACGTGTGTACATAACCCTCCAGCACTTTCTGTGTGAGTATCAGGCATTCCCATTATGTATCTATCTGAGATCTCTTCGGATCTGTTTCCAGGTTCAGTATTTGATATCGGTGCGTGAACCTAGTTATAAGCCACATGTACTACCTCTTATCGAGAGAACGCGATTGCTCGTTCAGGTCATTCTCACATTTATTTCGCGTCTGTGGGTATCATATCTGCTTATCTAGTTTGTCTGTAAATGATTGACTTGTTTCATTGTAGCTTCTTTGCGCATCGTATCTTTCAAGGTTTCGAGCCCAACTATCAGCTAGGTTCGAGTATTGACTATTGTTATTGTAGTCACTGGGGGTTCAAGAAGAGTGACATTGATATTGGTAAGCCGTATGCCAATCCATAATATTCATTGGCGTTTTGACTTGATGAAAAAGGTTTTTCTGTCATTCATCGCACTTGGTACGCCATCTTTTAATTTGTTAGTCCCAAGCTTTAGCCTGACATGAGATAACAAGTCTTCGGATTGAGTAAGTCCATTTAATGACATCCGTCCCATACAAATCCTACAGTGTACTGAACCAACCAACGCATTTCATTCGACATTAGCTGTTTCCGTACAAATGTTGGTAACATATGGTTACCTGCGTTCGCGTTTTGCTTGACGAGATATTATTAGGTTTGTACAACGAAGATTATCTGAATTTGGTTCTTTGCGGATGGAGGTTCGTGTGTATTTTTCGTTGACCTCTCAAGTGTAGTCTTTCGTTAATGCCATCTTCATAGATCACCGCTGTGATCAGCCATGTCACCGGGATCATGGCTGATGTGATCGTGGTTGCGACGATGTGCTATTCGCTACGTGGAACACAACATCCAGAGATGGCGTGAGTTCCTTTTTGTTGTTGCTAATGTCGGACAGTTCATTTTTTCCCGTTTGTTCTGTAGACGGAGTGGAATTTTACAGGTCATTGTCACGCTGCTCGTTGGTCGGGGCGTGGCATTCACGTGAGTGACCTTGTGATCTTTGTACGGAAACCTTCATGACGATGACGCTGATATTTGATCAGCCTCGCTCAAATGTTTTACTTTTCCGTCGTGGGTACTGATTCTGGTCTCTAAGGTTTGTTCCTAATAGCCCCCTAGTTTGTAGCAGTTCCATCACGGCAGTTTTGGGTACCATTGCAAATGGTTGCGACCAAACGTTAGGTGACTTTACTAAACTTGGGGGATAACTGGACTGACTTCTGTTTTAGTCTACGTCAATACCTTGCTTGGACAGTACGTCTTTAAAGTTTGAACTGTCCGTGTGCTCACATCGATATGTATAGTCTCAATTTACGTGACGTTATTCACGGCCGGGGTCTCAATGAGGAGGAATCTCTGATTGATCGCAAAATCCCTGCTGGCAAGCGATTAGCCGGTTCAGTGCGAGTGAATGTCACTGATGGCAAAGCCGTACGTCCTTTCACCTTCTTCCAATACCTAATTGGTGACGTTGCTTTACGCCGTAGACGATTCAAACTGTCAGCTTGAATACCCGGCAAGATGAGAGTACTACTGAAAGCGAGCGGATAGGGTCAGATTCAAGTAAATCGTATCCCAGCCAGCAGGAGGTATGTGTTTATGGTTTCTTTGCTTCATATTTGTTGACGCAGAATGTATACGCGCAGGTATCCACAGGATCGTCATCGCAGTCGCAGGTTCGGCTTCACTGGGTTATAGGTTGTTCTATGACTGACTCTTTTCGCCTGATCCTACGCAGACTGACAATGGTCTGGACAAAGGTAGCTTGCCTGTGCCGTCGAACTGAGTGTGCACCTAGGTGGCCGGCTGTCCATAGGTGACACGCCTGTGCCACACATTCCATTGCGAACGACCGGTTGGAAGTCTCGCCGGCAAATTCTGCACCCCAAGACATCTGTTGCAAGGACAGTACATCATAAGTGTAGTAACAGTATATATGATGGATGGATGCCGCATTAGATGCACGCATAGTATTGACTTCCCGAGGGAGGGTGGTCTCGGTATATTGTATAATTTGCAAGGGATGGTGGAGCCCTGTTGGGCGAGTCTAATCTTTTGATAGATGTATATAGCTACTAAGTATGTCCGGAATCGATAATATTGTATGCGCACACGATCTGGCATCGCACTTTTATAAACTGGGCAGGTGTTTGTTCCACGATGTGGATGTCAATCTTATTTCCATGACTGGAACCACGACCTGATCGAATCGACGCAAATCTCACATCAAGAGGCATCTGAAAAATCTACGTTTACTAAGGCCATCACCGCGTAAGGTGTCAGCAAGTGCTGTAGATGCGTAAGCCTTCCCGACAGACTTTCTCATGGCCGCCGCAGAAGTAATGCAAATAAATGAAGTGGCCGTTAGCAGGAGTAAATACGGATATAGATATATATTCCAGGTTCCGGTAATAAAGGACTTCAGGGAAGCACATCTATGCAAGGCCGTTCTCCGCCTTGAACCACTGGGGTCCAGCCCTGGGTCAGCATAATACCAAAAACGCGGATATACAACGTACCTCGACCATCCGCCGTACGCCCTCCTCTAGGCCCACCTGCGGCACATACCCAAGCACCCGTCGAGCTCTTTCAATGTTATGGTAACGTGTCGCACAGCTGTACATCACCCGGAACCGAGTAAACCCGGCTTCTTTCCCAATCAACGCGGCCCAGCTCTCTGCCAGATACCCCAACACAAGCCCTAGCTCCCTAGGAATTACCCATGGTGTTCTTTGTGCCCTTTTCTTCCCTTCCTCCGTGGGTGGGTCCAGCGCCAGCCAAATGATGCGTGCAAAGTCCCAAAAGTATACCGGCTCACCGTTGGTGATGAAGAAGACTTGACCAGCAACCTGGAGTGGGTTGGTCGGAGCGACTGCAAGGGCGCTGTCTGAGAATTGGTCGAAGCGGTTTCGAACGATAGCATGAGCTGGCTGCAAAGGGTCATAGGGAGCTTCGAAGGCGGCTTCAATGGCGGCAGCATTGAGAGGACGTGTGACATATGGTCCAAGCGGGCGAGCTTTGCAGGTAGGAACGCGTTGGAACTTGAGCGTGGCAGAAATGGGTTGTAGTGCTTTCTGCAGACTGGAACGAAGTTGCGACTCAACGAGCGTAGTATCTGATGAAGTAGAGTCCGTCGAGGCATTATCGGAAGAAGTTGGGTCAACGAGTTTGTCGGCTGCAAGGAGATGCGCTTGAGCGAGGTTCCCGACGTAGGTATAATCAAAAAGATTGTTGTTGTCTCCGACTTGGAAATGCGTCTGACCGCGCTGGTAGGCTTGATAAAGGCCCACCATCATCTGGCGGTCACCAGGACTGAAAGAGAGTTTCGTGTTACGAACTGTAATCGAGATACGAAGGGAAACGGACAAACTGACCCGAAGATACCGGCTGGCCGCAAGGCGACGGTCAGAAGGCCGCCTTTGCTGTTGGCAGCGAGCACGAGCGCCTCACCCTTGGCCTTGGAGTCATTATAGGCATCGAATGGTTTTTCTGGGTAGGGGGCGCGTTCGTCAAGATTGACAACGTCTTTTCCGTCAAACACAACGCCTGCTGAACTCGTGTAAACCAATTTTCGGACTCCTGCGGCGACGGCAGCATTTATGACTGCCTGGGTACCATCCACGTTGACTTTGAAGTAGATCGACGGGTCTTTGGCACCATGCTGAGGCGAGGCAGTATGTATAATGCAGGTCGTGCTAGACTGTTGAGAAGGCGGGTCGTTGGGATCTTTGCGACAATCAAGTAGCACGAAGGACAACTCACTTTGCGGATGGCGTCGAGCAAGGTCTGCTCGTTCGTGATGTCACCCGAATAAAAAGGGACGTCATGGTGTCTCTGGACGATGTCAAAGACGGAGACGACGTCGCCACGAGCGACGAGCTGTTCGACGATGTGTCTACCGACGAAACCGCTGCCACCGATGACGAGGTAAATGTCCTTGTGTTGGGCCGACATGGACGGAAGCGAATACCGGCTTTTTGCCGTCGCACCATTTTTATTTTGTATTTTCTCGAGAGGCACGTGGGTTAACATCATTCGAAGTCGAAGTAATCTAGTCCCGCCGTCGGAGAATGCCGTCGGAATCCTCATAGAACAACATTGACTCCAACCATCGTTGGATCATGTCGTTCTTCTCCTCCATCCTTCTCTGGCTCAGTAGGTAAGTGTCGATACATTCTCGGATGTGGACGACTCGCTGAAATGCCGACCTGAAGTCTCTTCTTTGCCAAATCGGCCGAGATTTCTGTAGTGGGGTTGCAGGTGTGTCTCCTTCTGTATTTGAAAGACGCAGGGGCAATATGACGTACACAGGCATCAGGAAAGACGTCGTTCGTGAACGTCTTGGGTTCTGGTCAAGTTGTATCTGTCGATGTCGTCCACTGTCCGTGACTAATACCATTTCACGTCGATGCCAGTGGACAGAGGATGTCGTGCCGACCGTCGCCTTCAATTATCGTAAAGTTCGCAAGGGTTCAATCACTCTCAAGATTTGGGACGTCGCAGGTCAACCAAAGTTCCGTTCTATGTGGGAAAGGTACTGTAATGGTGTCGACGCAGTTGTGTATGTTTGGTTCTTGCCTTGCTTGTTCTTAAAAGCAAGCTCATCGTCATCCAAGTTTTGTCGTAGATTCTGTAGACGTGCGCACCGCGAAACAAACATTTCCAGGGATATCTGGCTAACACTACAGCCACAGAAAGATAAATTCCACACGGTTCGCTTCGAGCTCCACCAATTGCTCTCACAGCCCACCCTCACCGGCGTTCCGTTACTCGTCGTGCGTATTCACTGTCTTTTCTCGTATACACCACTTCCTGTCACGCTGACTCTTCCTGACGTTCGTACGTGGCCTGATCGTTCTAGCTTGGGAATAAAAATGACCTCCCGGATCATGCAACCGTGAAAGATCTCATTCGCGAACTGTATGTGGCCCATATCTGAGTTGTCGGGTTTATCTTTACTCATATTCATATAGCCAACTTGACAAGATCCAAGATCGCCCTGTTTCCGTGAGTGCCTCGTCCTCTTTTCAGACAGTCCCGGTGCTTATTCAATATTGTCTATTCAGTGTTATTCTGTAGGCAGGTTTATTAATATCTATCATAACGCTCACTGTTGTTCTTAGTGTTCGATGCGAAGCCAACACAATCTGTGAGCTCCTGAGTAATATCGCTGGGTGCTATGACTGATTCGAATTTATACAGAGACATTGTCCTTCGATGGCTGACAGAACGCGGTCATTAGTATTGATGTCTATTGACTGCTCAACATCTCCAAGTGCAGTCATTGAATATATTCCTTGGATGCCTGCCATGGCCCTGTTTATTCTCCTTACTCCCAACATGTCTTGCATCCTGTGTACTTTTTTTGTCAATGTCATCTGCATCTTTTCCTGTCGTGCAAATTAATTCTCAAAGAGTGTGCATACAGGTTCAATGGGCCCAGAAGCTTGCACAAGATATCTAGTCTTCTTCCATTCTATCCTCTGGTCCGCTTCCTCCTTGCCCCTCCCTTCTAGCTTGCTCCCCAATCGCCCTTAAAAACGCGTCAACTCCGGTGCCCGCGCTCTCCGGCAACCCAAGACTCCTGACAAACCCCCCTAGCGCACCTGTTCTGAGCGCTCTGTCCAGCTGAGCGACTGCCGTACGGAATGGAGGCGAATTGATCGTGCGCTGAAGATTTTCGGTGAGTTGGGCAGTTTGATGTGGGGTCAATGACGCGTTGTCAGGAGGTAACAGTTCCGAAGGGAGATGGGGGAAAAGAGCGGACAGGAGTTCAGGGTGGGAGGTAAAGAGAGGTAGCAAATTGGAGGGTGTCAGGATATCCGTCAAGGAGACTTCGTCGTCTGGGTATTCAGAGATTCGGTGAGTCAAACGGAGATAAGAGACAGAGCAAACAGACCAGGGTTGGAGCCAGTGTTGGCTCCCATGGATGTGACGAGCGCTCGAAGACGCGCAAGTTGTTCGGGTGTCATCACTGAGGGGGGTGGCACGGCCGCGTTTCCACTGCTGTAAGATACGCGGAGTGAGGTCGTGTGAAAGAGGCCAGGACGGTGCACGACATACGGTGCAGTAGCAGGTGTCTGCGAAGTAGATGCGCCAGGCGTCGACGTGGATGCTTGTGATTCAGCCGACCTAGAGTCCCAGACAGGGATGATGTTTGGATCGGCCAGCAACCTATTGAGATTGTGCACAAACTCGTCATCCCGACGAGACGACGCATCCTAAAAATGCCGTCAGATCTCTCGGTGCCATCACGCGCACGCGAGCCAAGGGGACATTACCTGCATCCAAAACTAAGGTGTCCTCGTCAAGCCAAGATCGTGCCGGCTTAGGATGACTCACAAAGTGTCTCTGATCTGAACTCTCAAACCGGAGGACGTACGTCCTTCCGCCAGGAGCCTGTGATACTTTTTCAAACGTGGCATCGCCAGGAAAGAGGATCAAATCCTCGCTGAGATTTCCTGTGGCACGTTCTTTCCACATGAAGTGCAAAAGACCATCGTCGCTGTTAGAGAGCACGATCGCGCCTTTGGTGGGATTGGCGTCGACAAAGTTAGACCCGGAGCGTTTAAAGGATCGCCCTGCCTTGAAGGCGAGAAGGGTTTGACTGTCTGTGAGGACAACGGACATGGTAGGGTGAACTGAACGACGACGCGTACTTGCCTGTATAGCTCATATGTCGGAGCTTGAAATGCTTGATTATGGGCATCATGCGGCCCTGAAAACATACAAAATCTACATCTAATCGACGTCTCGACGACCACTGAGCTCAATTTGGTGGAGGCGAAAAGAACGGTTTTAGAGATTGGACTGCCATCTTCGCACTGGCTCTCAACACGCCTACTTCTCCACTCTGACCATCCGAACCAGTAGTAGGCGATGAGAACCCAAACCCAAGCTTAGACGCGGTTGTTTGTACGGTTGGATTGTTTCGCGCGCTGGCACCTTGGGCTGCATCATTGGTCCAAAACTCAACGGCCCGTTCACGGGAGTATGTTTGTCTCAGAATAGCTTGGCGGAAGTATTTGAGGAGATGTGAGCGGGGAGGGATACGTTCAAGGTTCCTGAGAGCTGAAGCAAGTACCGTAGAAGCTAGCGGAAGGGGATGGATGGCAGGCAAGATCTGAATGAAGATGGGAAGCACCAAGAACAGCACGTTGCGAGCCAGGAATAGATTGTCGTGCCACTGTGTCGGTAACCATGTTCGTCAACGAAGGAAAGCCGTAGCAAGGGTGCCGACGCACCATGAACGCCGTGTAGGCATGTTTTTCAAGTGGCACGGCGCTGACGGAGATGAAAACGTAGACTTCGGCGAGGAATGCACAAGTGAGCGCACCAAGAACATTGGTCCTCCATCTCTGTCGACCATTGATATTGGTCGTTAACAAGAGAAGTAACGTAGCAGTTCGCAAGTAGTCAAGAAGCACGCCTGACAAGACCAAAATTGTATAGTCCGTGGAGGAAGAACAGTATGAACATGTCTGCATGGCACGTTGCCCAAACCTGCCATGCGTGAACTCTGCATTCGAACGAAAGAGGGACAAATATAAGTACCTCACATACATGTCTCTACTGCCATGTACATCCAACCTCGTGAGCAACATAGCAACGTCTTTGGGAAATTCCGGTGGGACAACGATCGCGCCCCGTTCTGCGACCGTGTCGAACTTGGTTTCCTGCATCAACAAAGTCTTGATGAGGTCCACGGGAGTGTGTATAGGTATTGCTAATCGCGTGAATAGGTTTGGAGGTCGACGTCGCGCGAGCGTGAATAGGATGAGCACGGTGTGCAGACCTGCTGCTGCTCTCATCACCAAGTTGATTGACGTCCTGAGCATGGTGGAAGGGTCATAAGAGAGACCCTGATCACCGTCGACTTAAAGGTGACAAAGACCCCGGAACGCCATATCAGTTCCTTCAGTCGCACATTTACTTTACTTTACTTTACATCTGACCTGCTCTTTCTTGACCCGCGATGGCCGATCCTTCCAAGTCAGAGTCCGAGAGAGTGTTCAACGTTCTCAGAGCGCAGAAAGGAAACAAGGTTCGACATGTCTTCTGTCTTCGTAGGCCTACATTCATGCTCGTCGATAGACCTGTTTCGACTGTCATGCCCGCAATCCGACTTGGTCGAGTGTCACTTTCGGTGTTTACATATGTCTCGACTGCTCCAGCGTACATCGGAATATGGGCGTGCACATCAGTTTCGTCCGGTGAGTTCGGTATACGTGGCGTCCATATGTCCTCAAACCCAAGCAAACAGGTCCACGAATCTAGACAGCTGGCAACTAAACCAGCTTCGAACCATGAAAGTTGGCGGAAATGCATCCGCGACAGATTTCTTCACTCGTCATGGCGGCGCTTCACTCCTGAGTGATACAGATCCCAAGAAAAAGTATTCGAGCAGAACTGCGGAGCTGTACAAGGAGGAACTCGCCAAGCGTGTCAAGGAAGATGCCACCAAGTATGTACCTCTGTCATACAACTTGGAAAATGCTTATCCCGCTCGCTAGATTCCCGACTCGGGTCGTTGTTGATGGAATGGACTTGTCCCAATCAAGTGACCCTACTTCGCAGACGGAAGATGATTTCTTTACTTCCTGGGATAAACCAGCCCAAGCTAAACCCGCATCTCACCCCACCGCCGCCACCGCCCCACCCGTAGTCGGACGGCCTGCTCCGAGAATGGTAACTTCAAGTTCTTTACGCTCTAATTCATCGTCCGCAATTAACAGTTCTGCGAAACTGGGCGCGTCCCGCCTGAATTCTTCGGGGTCAGCTGTTACTGCCTCTTCCAATGGTTCCGCTGCTGTCAAGAAGAATAAACTCGGAGGCCTTGGTGCAAAGAAGGCCGCTGCACCGATTGACTTTGCCGAGGCAGAGCGAAAAGCTGCAGAGGAAGCTGAACGTGTCAAGCAGCTTGGGTACGATCGTCAGCGTGAGGAAGAAGAGGAACGTGCCAGACAGCAGGATGAGCTAGCCGCTCAATCGGAGGCAAGCGCCAAGGTAGTCAATGTCGTCGCTACGACGACCGCCCCGGTCCCTGGAAAGGTGGATGTTCAGAAAGGAAACAGCCAGGACCTTGAGAGGTTGGGAATGGGCTTCCGCAAGTTAGGCTTTGGTAGCGTTCCCACTACCTCACAGTCGGGGTCCAGCACGCAATCCACGTGCGTGTCCAATAAATTCGTCCGAGACTTCGTTGACAAGTTTGCTA
>JBBPTK010000937.1:0-10412 GCA_038094135.1 Spongiforma cf. squarepantsii
TCAGGGGAATAGGCAACAGAGTAGACCCTTGAAGAGTGCCCCTGAAATGGACCTGCCACAAGCTGCCCAGTGGTTGCATTCCAAACTCTGATGGTGTTGTCATCTGAGCCAGAGACAATGGGGGTCCCATCAGGGGAATATGCAACAGAGTTGACCAAAGAAGAGTGCCCCTCAAATGGACCTGCCACAAGCTGCCCAGTGGTTGCATTCCAAACTCTGATGGTCTTGTCATAAGAGCCAGAGACAATGTGGGTCCCATCAGGGGAATAGGCAACAGACTTGACCCTTGAAGAGTGCCCCTCAAATGGACCTGCCACAAGCTGCCCAGTGGTTGCATTCCAAACTCTGATGGTGCTGTCATCTGAGCCAGAGACAATGTGGGTCCCATCAGGGGAATAGGCAACAGAGTTGACCCCAAAAGAGTGCCCCTCAAATGGACCTGCCACAAGCTGCCCAGTGGTTGCATTCCAAACTCTGATGGTGTTGTCATCTGAGCCAGAGACAATGTGGGTCCCATCAGGGGAATAGGCAACAGACTTGATCCTTGAAGAGTGCCCCTCAAATGGACCTGCCACAAGCTGCCCAGTGGTTGCATTCCAAACTCTGATGGTCTTGTCATTTGAGCCAGAGACAATGTGGGTCCCATCAGGGGAATAGGCAACAGAGTTGACCCAATCTGAGTGCCCCTCAAATGGACCTGCCACAAGCTGCCCAGTGGTTGCATTCCAAACTCTGATGGTCTTGTCATAAGAGCCAGAGACAATGTGGGTCCCATCAGGGGAATAGGCAACACAATTGACTGATTCTGCATGCCCTTGTATATTATGCACCTCTGCTGGCCAACTAGCTGGATGCCTTGAAGTCAGGGATATATGTTTTTGCAGGTGATCAGTCCAAAGGGAAGATAATGTTGAATTGGTTGGTGTTTGTCCCATTGCTGATAGATACAGATGGGGTGTTGATTTTCTGAGAACTGGTGCAAACACCTGTACAAATTGTGATCCCTCTGATGCTAGAATGTCAATCTCTTTATCCTGTAACATCTAATTAAAAGCCACATCCAACACCATTATATTTGATCTCACCTTGCCCCACTTTTTCAATATATTGCATGTCTCTATGGCAGATAGAATGGTCAGGAGTGATGAGTGCACTGATAGTAGGCTTATGCATTCCAGCCAATAGGGGAAAAATCTCTTGAAAAACAATGTGATCTCATCCAACAACTTCTCAGATGGATCAACATTTTCCAGGTGGACCATCCAATACTGGCATGAGTACATCAATTGAGGGGGAATAGCCTTTTTTACTCTCTTCTCCAGATCAGGAACAGCTGTGTTTGGCTGCAGAGGATCCCTTAGATCACAAATGTTGAACCTGAGCATCTCTTGCATATATGCAATCAATGCCTGTCCTAAACAGAGATGATGTTGAACACTGATATGAACAGAGAAGGGTGCACTTCGGGTCTCATCTAGTAAAAAATCTCGGAATGAGGTGTGGAGTGGTCGGATGGGCTTTTCTTCATCAATCACTCCATCAAGCAGTGAGCCCATGGGCTTAATGATATCTCGGATGCTCCAGTCTCTGTTTGACTCAAACAGGGTGGATAGGGCTTTCAATGATAATGGCTCTTTGAGTGCAAGGATGACTGCCATCACATCCTGAAAGGCTGCTCGAGCTTCATCCAGTGTAAATATTTGGTCTAATACAGTCCGATATAGAACATCTAAAGGTCGTATCATTGAAGTGTTCTGATTCAGTAGAAGGACTCTCTCGAGCCGTTTGGATGGGCTGAGTCCCCTAGCACCATCCCCTCGGACAAAGTTACATGCAGTTGATGCCCATTGAAAGAGACGCTGGGAAGAACGGACGAGCAGTGGGCACCATGCTTGGTTGGGCCAGGACAATTCAAGGTCTGTATACCGACTGAGGGAATGAAGAATGAATTTTTCAATGTCCTCGTCAACCTCGTCTTCGGAGATATTTGCCATTTGCTTGTGGACCAGATGTGGCATATTAGACACGAGCGCATCCAGGATGTCCTCTTCGGGCCGAGCAGTAATGAGGAAACGAAGGTTGGAAGGAAGGGACTTGGCGGAAAGCTGCTTGGAGATGGCCAAAAGAAGCTGCTTGCGACTGGCCGGATCGCCACTTTCGTCGAGAGCGTCGATGACGACAACCAAGGGTCCAATAGCATGGAGGTCGGCTCTGGGCCCGATGATGAGCTTCTCGATCTGCTGCACGGGTGACGTCGACGAGCGAAACGATCGGTCATCTTTTACGACCTCCCAAAGCACGGACTTGTACTGCTCGTCACGATCAGCGAGGTCGCGAGCGATCGTGCTGAAGAGATTTCGGGGGTTTCGCATTGCAACATCGGCGCTGGAAAAGCAATATGACGAACCCAAACGCTTTTGTTCGTCGTACAGCCGAGCGATGGAATGAGCTACCGCAGACTTTCCCGAGCCAGCAACGCCAGTGATAAGACACACTCGTGGGGCATCTTCATCAAAATTGCTGAGAACCTCGCAGACTTCTCTGATGAACGATTCGCGTGTCCCAGGAAGACATCCCTTCTCTTCTGCGTATGCAGCCCCTCGCGCATACTCCATGTCGTTCAAGTCGATTGCTTGAGCTGAGTTCGACAACAGTTACAATGGGACCATGATTTCAGGGGTTTGGATACCTACCGGCGTGCTCGACTACATTCATCATACGAAGGACTGTGATACCCGTCTGTACGGTCACTCCCTCTAACAATCCAGTTTTCAGTTCTTGAAGCTTGTTTTCGTAATTCTTGATCGTTTCATCGATGTCGGACAAAGTATACTTGGCCGTACGGATCACTGAAGAATCGTCGATAATCAGAGACGAATATCGAAAAGATGGCGAATACCCACAGAAACTCTCTTGCTTGGCATATTCAGCGATGAAATAGCCACAGTCAGTCACTTGCTGTAACAATAACTTGATCGTCTTGGCGTGTCGTTCGATTATCTTCAAAGGTTGTGTGTCATGGACAAACTCGAAGGCGTCCCGCATCGTTCCCGCTAAGCGAACGATGCCGTCGTCGCGACGCGCTTGATTGATGAGCACCTACGTTGGAGGCGTCAGCAAGAGTACGATGCGAATAAAACAACGGACCCGATTCGCAGCGGATATAACAGACCAGGCCAACGACGTGTATGGGTGTATCTGCAGGAGGTTCGGAGGACGAAGGCGGCGGGAGAGTGATCGAGACATACCTCTGCGACGCCAGACACGATCTTGTTGAACAGTTCCAGCCTCTGCAAAAAGACGCCCCACGTATTATCAAACGTCTGCACCTCAGACACAGCGTTTGTGCCGGCATCGACGGCAGAGCCAAGGAGCTCGACAGGTGGCGGCACGGGGCCAAGGTGGCTGACGGTGTTGTTCGCCTCGTTGACTGCGATCCTCGCCTGACGTTCGTCCGCATCGACGTGGTGCAGAGATTTAGAAATTAACGTGAACTTGATTGTGATCGCGGAAGGATCGGAGGCATTCTGGGAATCCTTGTGAAGAGGTTGTTCGAACACTTTGATCAAAGATCGGGTGAGCGGAATGTGCCAATTCCTACGTCTTTGTTTTCGTACCATCGTCCTTCAGTCTTCTAAGGACCCCACCGATAGTATCGGTAAGGTGACCGATCAGTTCGTCCTTTCTGGTATGATGGCACCGGTAAACTTGTACGACGAGATTGCAAAGGTCATGCCCATCACTGATCATCGTCAACTCGATGTCATTCGTAATCGTGTATGCACCCACAACTGCATTTCGTTATCCCAAGAGATACGATTCTTTTTCGTCTCTTTCGACGCCTCCGTGTGGCATGACGCAGCGCCTACTGACACCTTTACCTGGTATCGCCTCGCAGGCATAGGGAACCTGCCCTGCCGTGGTGGAATTCCAAGTTGAATATCTATGAACACAAGTCAGTTAGAACGAAAGAGACAGTCGAGAGCCGAAAACGCGCCTTTGATCGTGAGCGATTTCGCCCTGAACCACTTTTAGTCAGTACATGCCATGTCTCCGAGCAAGCCATAAGATTGCCATACATGACGGTATTCGTATCCCGTTGTTGACTTGGTGGATTCATTCTGCTACGAGAAAAATTATCGAAGGTGAGTTGGTGGTTAGTGATTGAGGTGAAGAGCCGAACAGTACCCACCGAGTCAACATGCGGTTGCAATGAGGCAATGAGTGGTCGGCCCGGTCGGTCCGCCATGTAGCAGTGGTCCGGGCCCAATCCGGGCCTGATCAATACTTGGACAGTCAGGCTGCATCGACGTTCGAGTGGTTTTCAACATGTGTGTACACCGATAAAGTCGTATCTTAATTAATCTTCACCTGCTCGAATTCGCCAAGCCATTATCCTGGTGACCAGAAGTCACTCGACCGCGTGGTGTCACCGCTGCGCCGGTTTTCATTGTTCCGCGCTGGTCATTCAGAACAGGGCTCAAGAGAATCAATACGACATCCTCGCATACTGCATATTTCCAACCATTAATCAAACAGCACTTATCCATCCTCTCCTATTGTCGCGCCACCGCCACAAACGCACTCAGTACCGGTATAGGCCTAGCAATGATGATGACGACGGCGAAGCAGACCATCCTGTGTAAGGTAGAAGAAAACGGTGCGCGGCGGGCAGTTTGCCGAGCAGTTCGGCCTTGTACTTTTCGATCATGCCTGCGTTCACCTTGTCCTACATCTTGACCTGGTGTGGGTTTGAGTAAACAGAAATCAAAAGGCTCAGAAGCATCGTTCACGTACAGCTGAAATACCATCGAGCGTGAGAGAATGCTATCAAAGTGAGGCTGCCTTGATCTAAGCTTAAGCGCATGGGACGACGGCGCCGACCAAGGAGATACTGAGTTGAGAAACTTCAAGCATGCAAGGTACATGTAATCCCTCGTCAGCTCGTCGATGTTCTTGGGCACGTGAATGGTGAATAGGCGAGGGATGCCCGGGTAGGCATCTCGTGGTCGACGAAGACGACGCGCTGGTCCGTGCCGAGCGAAACAGAAATGCCAAAAAGTGGTAATCATCCAGCCCCCACACCGTGCGGCCCAGCGGGTGCGAGGCAATGGGTGGATTGAATGACACGCATGACCTGGATGTATCTTGAAGAGCCAACGTGAAGCGAGGTTGGGAAATGTAAAAAGTAGACTGACTGATCGCCAAAATACATGAACGACGAGCGGCTTGTGATCACGCTCGTCGACGAGACCGAGTCGTCATAGACAATATCTAATTGGAGTCGGCGATGTGCCACGCGTAAGTCGACGTAAACGATCAGGAATGATGGACTCACAGCTAGCAGAAAAAATCGAGTTCCATCCTGCTAGCATTATCGATGCATTCACGGTTTCCCCACGCATAGACGAAATGGGTTTGTAGCTCGGTGGTCGTATCGTCTGGTACGCCAAGTGGAGTAAGGAGAACGGTTATTTGCTATCATCAAAGAGAATCATACATCGCAACACTCGGAGGATGGATGGCAGGCGACCTCACCCTTAAGACCTCGTAGGTTTGTTTGCTCACGGCAAGCTGTGAGTTAATACCTGTGTAAGGTTCAACGCGGTCTTGAGTTTCTCGTTGAGCCAGCGAGAGCAGTGGAGGGACCCGCAGAAAGCGTTTTTGTCACCAACAATTGGTTCTAATGAAGTCAATTACGATCGCGCGGTGTTGCTGTAACGGACGCACTCAGCTCCCTGTCTTTTTCATTTACTTTCTCCTTCTCCTTTCCGCTCCTTGGCATCTTTTCTAAGGCTGCACGTTGATGCCGACGTTCCTCGAGCAGTTCGTCTTTGCGTCGATGTGAGTTGAAGATGGAGCAGAGGTGAGCACGACGATGGATGCGGAAGATGAAATTTGCAACATTGCAGTATCAAAAGATGGTGAGTGGGTTGCTGGTGGGACGGAGCATGGTCAGGTGGTGATAATGGAGTCAGGAAAAGGTTGTCTGCGATGGATTTTTCTGCGCCACAGCCACGTTCAACTTTATCTTTGACGTTGGAGTCTCATACAGGAATCAACCTCTCGCATGGACAGCTGCCTTGACGCGACCTCCGGATCGACTCTCTTTAAATGGTCCATCCACAGCAACGAGAATCCCAGTCGTATCGCTCTATCGAGCAACAGCGCGTTCATCGCAGCTGTCGCCAATTCAAGCATCTCGTTCTGGGATGCTACGACGCATTGTCAACTCGGTCCAGTCATCGAAGAATTGCATCCCATCAGTTCTCTTGCACTCTCGGCGACTCATTGCATTGCGACTGTGGGAGGCGCGAATATCACCCTTCGCAATCTTGGCGACATCCTTCCTTCCCTCTGCTGTACAAATACTTCAAACGTTACCATTCTAATAGCTATGTTAATCGAACAGACGGTCCCCGAACCCAGCCTCGCATGTTCAAGTACGTTTTGCAAAACCTGAGTTGCACTTTCTTGACCGTTACGCTTGACAGACGACGGCACTCGAGGAAGCACGCGGCAATACCCTGACGAACTCGGAAGTTCTCAACGTACACCCAACGAGGAGATGGATAACCTGAACGAGACGATCAATTTACTACGTACGGAACTTCGTACGCGGGGAACGAGCGTATGTGCGTTTCAATGTTACTCTGCCTGGCGCATTGCTGACGTTCCCTGTCTATGAATGGAAAGTGGTCAATGAGGAAGCCGTCCGAGACCTCCGTAATCAGCCTTCTCCATCGCAGCATGAATTTACCAGGCTGAACCAGACTCTGAGCTCCCTTCGTGAGGAACGTCATACAGCCGAGGAAGAAAAAACGAAGCTGAATCAAACCATGCTTTCTCTTCGTGTGGATTCTCATGCTCGGGACGAACAAGCAAGTATGTTCATCATCATCCCCCTCGTCCGTATCATCTCAATGAAATCGCAGAGGAACTGTTTGCACGTATTGCTCACTCTCGCCACGAGGTCGATACTATTATGCAAATCATCCGTGCTCATCAACAAGGACAACAGGGTCGCATACACGATGCGTCAAGAGCGCTTGTTGACATTTCAAGCTAACTGAGGATCCGAGCTCAAACACGTCGTTCATGGGCTGGTTTACAGGTAAGTACGGAAATGGCTATTGCAAGGCATTCAATTCACTGTTGTCAGGGTTCTGCCATGGGTATAGCGCAACGCTAGAAGCAATCGGAGATGAGTCACTGAGCGCCGAGAAGCACAATGATGCGATAGAAGTTTACTCGATAGCATTGTCGCTCTTTCTATCCCGCTCGGACGGTGTATTGGTCAAGTGGGTGAGAATGATAATGGGGCGAGGAACAGCTCGGATGGTATTGAGTTCCGCTGCCAAGGAATAGTCATTCTGTGTTCAATTGAGTTCGTATAGTTCAACATTCCCAACTTGAATATTCATCAAGCAATCTGTGACGTTCTCGAGGGTGATGATCGCGTCGTGGATGCGATCAAATGTTTCAACGAGATGGAAATGCAGAAGGACTCCACGAATACCCGAAATGACGAACAACAATGGGAACTTGGTAAGTGGTCGTGTAGGGTGAGGACGCTACCCCATTGAATTCTCGCAGATTTCAAACTGCGTTGTATTGCCAGACTCGGGGAACTAGGCGATAGCGCTGTGAGAGCGGACGAATACGACACGGCGATCGTGTCCTATTCAAATGCGCTGGCACTCAATCCAACAAACATGACCGTCATTTTGAAGTGCTGCAAAGCACGAGTGTGCTCGTTGGAACAAGGGCTGGCTCGAGCCGACAAAGTACGAATAAGCTTCAATTTCATGTCACACGTAATTGATGATCCCGTTCAGAGTATTCAACTTCGGCCTTCTTCATACGAAGGATACCAGAGAAAATATGTCGTATTACACCGAATGAAACGCTACCGAGAAGCATTTGATGCGTTTGAAATGATGCTTTCGAAAATGGACGGATCGGTAGATCCAGAGATTCGCAGTCAGTCATTTTAATCAGTGCCGTATAGACTCCCCGAGCTGATCTCGATGTGACCGCAGACCTTCGTCAGCGTTACCTCGATCCCACACCCGCGATTCGACATATCGTCCAGCAAATCATTTGCCACATCCCTCGCGAACTCATTGATACCAGCACCGGTGAACTCTATGACAGAAAAAAGCAAGCCTTCGCCTTCGAAGAACTCCCGATCTTCCATGAACTTCGATCCTCGACGACCGCTCGGATCGACGACGCGCGTATTCGGCAAGAGGTCAAAAGGTACTACCAATATGTGATGTTCTCGCACAGGTGGAACCAGAGGAACCGACATTCCAGATGGTGCAGAACACCCCCGGTCTACAAGCTACCTCTGATTCCCAAATTCGCCAAGCTACTTGATTTTTGCAAGCTCGTCTCTCGTCTCGGGTTCAAGTTCGCATGGAGTGATACATGCTGTGTCAACCAGGCAGACAAGAATGTCCAGCAAGAGTCTGTACTCTCCTGTTTAGGTGGTATCGAGGCTCTGCTGTCACGATTGTCCACCTCCTCGGCATCTTCTCCGACTCTCAGGAGATCGGACACCTGTGGAAGAGTATCTGGAACACACGTGGGGGACTTACCAGGAATATGTCGCATCGGAAGTTGTTCAGTTCTATATGGAAGACTGGAAGCCGTATCTCAGTTACTGTGTCGGAGATCGAAGAACTTGAAGGTTCCTTTTTTGTTCTCCAACCAATCTCATGTCGAACTGTCGGACCCAGAAGGATCTTCCAAAATGAAACTTTGAGATTCAAGATGGCGATTCTGGGCACCAACTTACCTCCGCCCTTCGAATTTACATTTGCCGAGATTCATAGTAGTCATCCCAGACTCTCAAAAATTATGAACGAGTTCAATTTACACGTGGTCTGGGGCACGAAGTGACAGAAATTCCAGTAAGTCCCCGGCCTGGGGATCTTACGACTCTGGCATCTTCAGCTGTGGTGAGTCCGAGGTTTGATTATGACACGATTGTCATCATAGTGACGCTGTTGTCAGGGATGGGATTGACCTTATATTTGGAAGCTCATTGCACTCGATATCCTTGGTGAGCACATCGCTTCTGTTGCTACTCTCGGGTTTGTTATGTTTTTGTGCCGTCAAGAAGAAGCTGTTCAATGTTGCCTGGCCTTTCAGCCTGACGCTCTTTCGGTAAGGCTGCTATCCTTGCTCTTGTGCACTTACGAGTACTGAAGTCATCAGTGTGACATGTATCGCATCACTGTTGTCTCTGCTCCAAATTGATGGACCATGAGATTGTGCTGTCTCGCTTCGCAAGTTGCTATCCAGTGAATTTGTCCCTCTCACGCATCCGCCCGAACATTTGATATGTGCTCACATTGTTTGATGGCCAGCCTCGAATACGACATTACTTGCTAATGTACTGATGAGGGCTGGGAAGCACATTGAATAAGCAAAATTGAGTCATCTGTTCTAATTATCGGGTGTCCGGCAATACCTTTTGTTACCGACCTGCGATCCAGAGTGCCACGTACTATTCTGCAGTGCCCAGAACGCCCACAGATCGTTCATGTCGACCACCAATTTGAAACCCATCATCCTCTATGACATTCCAGGCATCACCCCAGACCTTCCATGGTCCCCGAATACGATGAAGACGAGGTGAGTACTCCTTCGTAGAAACTCCCTTGCGGTTCAATAACCCCCACCGCCACTAGATACTGTCTCGGATACAAACGATTGCCGTTTACGATCGTATGGGTTGAGTACCCCGATATTGCACCCTTGATCACGTCCAAGGGCATCACGAACCCTCCTTACACCCTCCCCGCTATCGAAGACCCCAACACAGGCACGTTTCTCGTCGATTCCCTCGCGATCGCGACCTACCTGGACGAGACGTACCCTGAGACGCCCAAGGTGGCCAGTCCTGGGGCCATGCGCTTCCTAGAACGTGTCGGTCTTGATATGTTCTCGTTTGGATCTGGGGGAGGCGCGCTCCAGAATCCGGTGGACATGGCACCCCGCCTTGTCTTCCTTGTCCTGGCAGCCGATCGACTCAACCCCGTCAGCAAAGAATACTACCACCGAACGCGCGGGGCGCGTCTGGGTGAGCTGTGGACGACGATCGCAGAGGCGTGTGCTGCCGGTCCTGAAGGCCGCGCGGAGCGCGTGAGGCAAGGTATCGAGGCGATCAGAGAAATATGGTGCAAGGCAACGGCGTTGTACGACCGTCCTGCAGTTCATGAAGGCAGCACATCGCGCAGTGGTGGACCGTTCGCGCTCGGAGAGGAACCCTGCATTGCTGACTTTGCGATCGCGGGTAGAATCAAATTCGTTGTAGATGGGCTTACCCCTTCTGAGGTGGAATCGTTGACACGCTCTGAGGGGGACGGGTTGCTGCGGTTGATAGAAGACCTTGAGAAATA
>JBBPTK010000938.1:0-10404 GCA_038094135.1 Spongiforma cf. squarepantsii
GTTTGGTTAGGATGTTGACTTAGTTTTGCTTGATTATGTTTGGTTAGCAGGTCTGACTTTAATGTGATATTTGGTTAGAATGTTTGACTTTAGTGTGCTTGGTGATGTTTGGTTAGGATGTTTGGCTAAGTTAGTCTACAAGATCTGAATGTCTGAATGTTCTGGAGCTCTCTGGAGTTCTGTATGGTCTGGGAAGCTGTGGATCTGTGATTCTGTGGAGTTCTGTGGAGTTCTGTGGCTATAGTGAGGGTTCTGTGGAGTTCTGTGGAGTTCTGTGACTACAGTGAGGTTTCTATGGGGTTCTGTGGAGTTCTGTGGCTACAGTGAGGTTTCTGTGGAACTCTGTGGGGTTTTTGGTGATTTGGTGATGCTCCGACGGCCTGCAGCACTCGCCGTCCTGCTTGGGCCCGACGCTGGAGCTTGAAAGGGGACGGTTGCGCCGGACCCGGGCGATGGCCTTGGGAGCAGTCTTGGGAGGCGAGCCAGTGATCCTGCTGGCCTGTCGTGCTGTGGGTTGGGCTGGGACAGGACAGGATGGTGGTCATGGTGGGCGTGGCGAGTCACTGAGCTGGCCTGAGTCGATGGCGGTACTGGTGGGAAGGATGGTGGGGGGCCCAAGACGACGACTGAGGTGGCCTGAGGGAGGCTTGGGTGATCGTGACGAGAGACCGTTGGGAGACCGTTCGTCGTCAGAGCGCTGTGGACAGCACTCATCAGCCCGTCCATTCGGTCCATCCTGGCTCTCAGTGCTCGGACGTCCGTGGTGATGGACGTGTGCACCGCACGCAGCTCCTCCACGGAGACAGGCTGGACGAGGGTGGCCTCGCCCATCAACGACTTGCTGCAACCGTCATTCTCTGGAGTGGGTGCGAGAGCATCACTGTGGTCGTTCTCGTAGGTGTCCAGCTCGTCGAGGAGGTAGCGGATGAGAGTGTCTCGCTGCCACACAACGCAGGTCAGCACACCAAGGTGGAAAAGTCAAACGACACGTACCCGCTCCTGTTCGGCCCAACCTCCCCACCAACGGACCTTGGACAAGGGCCAGCGCTGTCCGATGGGTGCGTACATGAAACGGTACTGGGCACCCCCTCGTCGAAAGCAGTGTGTGGTGAACCTGAAGGAACCGCTGCGGATTTGAGCGCCTGCAGTCGCTTCGTCAATCCATTTCTGGACGACATCGTGAGAGAGCGGCTGGCGAGCGTGCACCACGCCATTTGTGCCCACAGCCAGGAAGAGGTAGTCTTCGGGCTCGAGCTCCCTCTCATAGTGGAACACCTCGAGCCACTTGGCCCACACCAGCAGCCAGATGAAACAGTCGGAGCCAGGTAGGTCCGGCTGTGGGTATATATTGTAGCGATGCCCTGTTCAGACCCGAGCATGTGAGAACGCATCAAAAAGCGGCTTGCCGCCATGTCCGATCCAGCTGATCGATCGATGGGGCAATCGTTCGGCGACTCACCTCGCAGGTCGGCCTCGGGCACTCCCTTGTCCACCTTCCGCTGCCAGCCTTTGTGGTTCTGGAGGTAGACCTCGAAGCTGGTGGAAGTGTCACTCCGCACAAGGGATTGGCGGGTAAGACACTTCTTCATGACATGGGTGATCGACGATCCATCAGGTATGCGGATGTCTCGCCACTGTAGGTTGACGAGCTCACAGCACCTGCCATGGACGGGCCTTGGACTTCAGCATGTGCTTGTGCATCCGGATTGAGAGGTAAAGTCCAGGACTCACCTTGTCCACAAAGTCCAGGTGGTTGTGTTGAATGCCAGCCGTTCGAGGTGGCGACTGACGATCTCACGTTCCTTCAGGTCCATTTTGAGTTCCGACATAGCCACTTGCTCTCCATCAAAGGTGCGTTGCAGCAACTTCCAGACCACAGCCTCAATTGATGGACAGGACTTCAGGGACCATTCCAGTGGCATGCGATCCATGAAGTCCTTCGTCATTGCCAAAGAGTGAGTCCGGCTGACGTTCTCGAAGCTGGCCTTGTGCTTCAGTGAGCTCATCAGATCGTCGACCTCTGCAGAGTTCGCCGGGTTGCCCTCCCAGCACTGACTAATCACATCGAAGCGCCATCTGCCGCAATATCGGTCGCCATCGCTGGCAGATCAGCCGGTGCCAGGTCAGAACACATGCACGCGCCAATCCAGGTCACTCACGCATTGTCCCACAGGTTCTTGAATGCAGCGCGAACCCCTTCCACTGTCCCCTTCCCGAGGTTCTGCTCGAAGCCTTTGAACGTCAGCAACAAGGCCAGCGCCATGTCCGAGCGACAGTTTGGGACACTGTCAAACACGGTCCGAAATGACGGATCACTGTAGATGTGATCGGTGATGTCTGAGTCCCCTCCACCAGAGCCTTCCGATGGACCAGGCACGTCCTGCAGCAGTGCATCACTGCCGTCCGAGCTGGCGGACTTTGTCGCAAAATGGCTCGCAAGCCATTCGTGACTGCGGTCTACGTGCCCCTGGTAGCACCGCTTTGTGTTCTTTGCCTTCAGGTGAGCTTCCTTCCCTGACTCCTTCAGCTCCTCAATCACTTTCAGGGAGTTCTCTGGCAGTAGCCATTTATTCTTTCGAGCCTTCTTGGGAGACTTGGGTGGTTGTGGAGTTTTTCCTTCACTGACTTTCCTCCGTGCCATGATGGAGTGTGAGGGAGAGCTCAGAGAGAGAGAGAGGCGAGCAGACTAGCAGTAGTGCTCCATAGCGTGTTGAGTTGGATGGTGTCAGGGACAATTTGAAAAAAAAAAAAGAGAGCCCAGCCAGCTTAACGGCCGTCATGCCGATCCTCAATCACACTGGTCCGAGTCGTCTGACAGAGTGGTCGTCAGTCACCGACATTGCAGATCTAGCTCAATCTATACTAGTACAGACTTAGTAGCATGTACAATACTATCGCACCAGCTTCCCATCTTCGTGATCGCCCCTGGGACCATCAGGTCCATGACCACTTCTGTCTGTGACCTCAGCACTCTCGAAGCACTGCACGGAGTGCTGCTCGATCTCGTGCGCACTGTCCCGCCTCTGATGTTTTCATCTGTGACTGTAGTAGTGGGCATGATCAGCTCACCAGGTGGTACTAGGCAAATGGCATGGTGGTGCGTTACCTCAGTTGCAAGGCTTGCAACTCGAGCGGCCTCTTCTGGAAGGGCATAGTCGATGACATGTGCCGGGATCTTGAAGAACATGGTGTCCTCTGAGTCGTTCGCCCAATGTGGTGTAGCAGAAATCTTCAAACCAGGGGGCCCTGCCAAAGCTGCTCGGGCGATATCAGAGATGTGCCCGCCCCCAAAGTGGACGTTGAAAACGACCAGGTTCAAGGGGCCCGTGGTCTCGAACACGAGGCGCTCGAGGAGTCAGAGCTGAGAGCGCTGCACAAGAGCAGCTTCGGTTTTCAAGCTGTCACCACTGTGCTGCATTGGGAACTGACCAAGATGGCCTGGTCAACAGGATTTGGCACGTTCGTTGCATGGACAACACACACCTTGCACAGTCATCGCAGCAGCACACCCTCCCAGACCACAGCGCGGAGCTGGGTCACAATGGCCTCCGTCGACCATCGGAACCATCGCGCGCAGAAGCCAGCCAGCCTGCCAACGCAAGGTTGACAGGACTCGATACCAACTTGGCTCGAGTGGACATGCTGTTCTTCGGCAGAGCCGTCCATCGCTCTGAGCAGGGCCAGTGCTGCTGGGTGAGAACGATCATTGTATGTGCATCTGATGGCGGCAGCGACGGCACAGCCATCATGGATCATAACGTAGTCGAAATGACCCAGGTTTTGAGGGCTGGCGGAGCGGCATTGAGTCAGGAAACAGCGGGCAGACGTTCTCGACGCACCAGTAGGCAATGCACGTCGCGCCAAACGCCACGGCACTGTGTCCCTAGACTCGACATGGAGGGGCCTCTGGTCATAGCCTGTGAAAAGGTCCATCATTCCATAGACCGCATAGCCACCAAAGGATTCCGTGAGGTGTTCGACGAAGGGGGGGACTGAGGAATCTCGGATGGTAACAGTGTTGAGAGGCTGGAGGTCGTGGACTAGTCGAAGGGTCTTCCCGTCTTGTTTCAGTACACAGAACCAGCGAGACCGGTAAGCTGCTGCTGATGGTTCATATACTCCAGAAGCGATCCGGTCCTTGATAATTTGAATAGCTTGATCCCAGGCAGATGGGGGCACAGGGATATTCCAGAGTACCCAGGGGGTATGAGGGACGGTGGGTATCTTCACCGGGGGAAAGTAGCGTTCATCAAGGCAACCTCGCTCTGTAGGAACCCAAGCGAAGGCCGTTTCGTGTTCCCGGACTATCCATCGAGTAAGCTTGACCTCTTCGGGCCATAACCACTTGGCCGGGTCGAGATCGAGCGCATCAGCGCATTCCTGTGTAAAGCGTTTTCCTGGACTAAAGTCCAGGGGGTTAGTGGGTAAGGGTACTAGTCCTGTGAGAGGATCGTCCAGCAACTGATGTAGTACTCGGTACTCTTCGTCCAGTGGACCTATGACAGAACGAATCTTCTTGGCCACTGGTTTATAAACAAAAGAGTGAGAAATGCGATTGAAGGAAAAGGTGTTAGAAAATGCAGCGATATGAGCCGGAGATAAGGAAGACTGCGTAGAAGATAGAAAGGAAAACATCAAAGAGAGGAAGGTAGTCCGATGGACTGAGTCCGATGTGCTCTGGTAGTCTGGGGTGGAAATAGAATCGGAAGCGATGGAAGAATACAAAAACAATGACAAGGGCTCTCCCCAACCGTTCGGTGGATCATTGATGCTTAAAAACCCATTTCAACAACTGTCTGATGGTTTGAACAAGTAACTCCCTGACGACAGTGTAAGCAACCGGCCGTCCAAGGACGAGTAGCCAATTTATACTCCTTTCCCGAATTTGGGTCTCGGAGGTTAATCGTTTGAGAACCATCAGGGAGGTCCTCGGTCGAAGCGCTAAGTAAACAATGAAAGGGGCGTCCGAGTAATAAATCAAAATTCGCCCGGGGTACAACCTGTACCTGAAGGCAAACTTCTCCTGTGCCAAAATCGAGACGAAGGTTCTCGATGACTCCAAGAGTGGAGTGGGTGCTAGCGTCAGCGTTGCTCATATTCATAACGTGGTCAGAACGGATAGGCAAACCAAGGTCTTCCCAGACTCGCTTCGGCATCGCGATGATCTCGGAGCCTGAATTGAGTACTCCGAGAATAGTCCGGCCAGAAGAAACAATTTTTGTGTTGATGGCCCGCAGTGGAACGCTATGATGGGCGACGATCATCCCATCGTCCTTTCGAAGGAGTGTGTCCCCGAAAGTGCGTTCCACCATCTGGGGATCTTGTCCGGACAGTTCGTTAATCTGTATAGCGTTAGTGGACACAATAGAGATGGGTACTCGTTTAGACATGGTAAGGTCCTTGATCTGCTTCTGGACTTCCGGGGCCACTGAGATCAAATCTTTTACAGGCACCGGAACCATTGTAGACAGCACTTGGTCAAGGATACGCTTCGGTGCTGTCTCGTCTTCGAGTGGGAAGGAATATCTGTATTGGCCTGTTGGTGTAAGGGAAGAGGAGGGGTTGTTAGCGTTTTCGGTCCGATTCGGGACGTTACTGTTATTTGGGACCCTTGGAACCGTTGACTGTGGCCCCGAGGGTGCAGATGCAGTACTTCGGGATGGTCTGGCTAGTCCGGTCCGGGTAGCTTTGATTTCTGGTGACGCGATTTCTTCAGTGACAGAAGCTGCCCGGGACGATTGGGGCTTGTTACCTTTCTGAGAGGGAAGTTCAACTCCATCAAAGCAAACTCGCTTCCCTTTCTCTTTCTTGTCCGCTTGGAAGGAAGCCCACGC
Source organism: Spongiforma cf. squarepantsii (assembly GCA_038094135.1). Classification (NCBI taxonomy): domain Eukaryota; kingdom Fungi; phylum Basidiomycota; class Agaricomycetes; order Boletales; family Boletaceae; genus Spongiforma; species Spongiforma cf. squarepantsii. The sequence continues at coordinate 5,835 of JBBPTK010000938.1, forward strand.
CTGAGCAAGGTAGGACTGAAACGCAGGATCAGTAAGGACTGGCTCAGAGTCCTCTTCTGAGTCCCATCCTGTGTGAGTCGTGAACACGGAAGGTTTGATGTCTAAAATGGCATCAGATTTGATAGGAAAGAGGGAGAGTAGGCCGGTGGTGATGGTAGGCTGGGTAGATGGTCCAGCGACTGGTTGATTCGCTATTCTGTCCAAGCAATCCTTTATACATTTGGTACCTGGGACGCGTGGGATGTGCCTGCCATCCGGCATGTAAACCCGGCCGTCCATTCCCCGGCTAGCTTTACCAGACCGTACATAGCCTTCAACTTCTGGGCACTTTCCTATGTAGTGAGCCGGGTTGTCGCAGAAGGCGCAATTATTCTGGTTGTTAGTCCGACGCTGGAAATTAACCTGTTCCTGTTTGACCACAACCGGTCCCGGTACGGCTGGACTAATTGGAGTCAATGATACTTGGGGGGCATACATAGGTTGGGGAACTGGTGGTATGTTCGCGATTGAAGGGCCCCCGGATGCCCAAGAGGGGAACATCGGTTGCATCACTACTTGGGGGATCGGAAGCAAAGCTGCTCCTGTCAGTAAGAATTCGACTGCTTTTGCCACATCCTCGAGGGGATATGGCTTGTTTGGATGATGGTCAGTTTTGGTATATAAAAGATGCTGTCGAACCTGAAGTCCGAGCTGTTCCGGCAGTCCGAAAAGGAACAAATTGTCCTGATCGAGCTGGCCGATCTCACCTGCTGTGACGAGCATGGTAGCCATCTTCCAGAACTTCCGGTTATACTCTCCGAATTCGGTTATCGACTGCATAGGTTTTTGACGGTATTCCTGGACTAGATATTGAAGGTCAGCACAACTAAACCGGTTAGCTGGCTCGCAGCCCGGATATAACTTCTTTACTGCCATTGTAAACGCATCCCAATTGGGTGGGGCGGCAGTAGCCTCAGCTAAGAGAGCCCAACCCTCGGACTCCTCTAGATCAGCATATCGGATAGCGTGTCTGATCTTGCCAGCATCATCTAATCCTGCATTGGTGCAGAGCTGCTCTACGTCCTCAAAGAATCTAGGGAGTAAGGCTGGGGTTGTTCCGTCGAATTTCGGGGCATTCTGCGATCCCCGGACTGGCATCTGAGCTTGGTGGGCCATTGGTAAAACAGGGGGTGGTGGAACTGGTGGAGATGGTGATGGGGATGGTTGCAATTGGTGTGGAGGAGTAGGTGGGAGGGGATGTACTGATTGGAGTCCAGAATGGATAAGAGACGAGATTAACGATGTCGGGGTGGATATGGAAACTGATGTGAGCGCTACGGGTATTGGACTATTGGAAGGGGAAACTTGGGAGGTATTGAAAAGATAATCGAAGGATGGGGAAGATGAAGAAGATGAAGATTCGGTTGAATGTGATGATGAAGAGTATGGTGTGAGGGTTGATGAGGATTCCGAGGTCGTAAGTTCCCTCCTCGGTCTCGGTGGGGTGGATTCTATAAATGCACCTGGGAATTGCTTGCTAAAGCTAGGTTCGTCGGTTAAATTTTCCAAGAGACGTTCGCTAGTGGCGTCAGATTGGACAGCTACTAATTGGGGAGAAATTGATCCGCTTCGGAGTTCTCCGGGCCAATCAGCGTCCGATCCAGAAACTGGTCCTAAGATAGTGATCAAAGGTGAACTAAGTTCTGAGCTAGTAGTGTCAGGGATATCAAAATGGTTATGATGGGAGCTGCGTGGAGAGACGGGATCAAATAGGATAGAATTTTCACCTATCCTCAGCTCTTGAAAGTGGGAGTGTAGATTTTCAAGTTCTAGGCGTTGGGCTGTTGGTCTGAGACTTCGTCTGGAACCCCTTTGTGAGTCCCTCGCGGTGGGCTCCAGTTGTAAAACAATAAAGTTAGTTGAAGAGGTAGAGGCAATTCCCCCACAGGTTCAAACCAACTGAAAAAGATCAGAAGGGTGAGTGTCCTCGACCCAAGAGAGACTCGTAGGAAGAAGGGGATTGGTTAGGGCGAAGTCCTAAGGCAGTTACCCAACAGTCCAGAGTAGTCCGAGTTGAAACGAATAGTCCGGCGTAGTCCGGAGCAAATGCAGAAAGAAGTGGTTGGTGAGAGTGAAGAGTTAAGACGGTTGAAGAATCGGTCGGTCGGTCTCAGTCGGAAAATGAGCAGAAGAAAGCTGTCTTATTCGACTAAGTACATGAATTTATAGTCCGGGCATTCCCAGAGCCAAAAGGGAAGGAAGTATGTAATCAAATCTTAAATGACGAAACAGAACGAAAGAGTGTGAAATTCAATGTAAACAAGGTCCAGAATATGCCAAAACCAGACAAAATAAAGGAGAGTGGTTAAGGAACGTAATGGAACGACACGAAATAAGTATAAAGTCTCCCGACCACAGTCCGAGCAGTCCGGACACGTCCGGCGACCGGACTATTGACCGGACTGTCTGGATGTGACCAGAAGGGTTCGGAAGGAACTAGTATGATAAGGAGTGTCTCTCGAAACCACTGAAAATCACTTAAAGTAACCATAGAGACGCACCATGCTCTACAACAGATCCTGTTACGCAGAAAAGTGTCCAGGAGGAGTCTGTTATTTTACATCATGACGTCTTACAGAATCCTGGGACAGTCTTCCACTTGAGCTCCAGTAGATTCAGTGGGTCTACTACTCAATGTATTGAAGACATGCTTTGTCAATGGAGTAGGGCAATAGAAAGATATGGACTGAAGCTGGTTGAAGCATTTGTGGCTGAAATCAGTGAACCACTGGATCTGTTGCACTGTACATATGTGTATGTGTTGTTGAATCAGCAGAGTTCGTGGTTCGGGCTTACTCTGTATGTTGATCATCTACACTTAATTGTGCCCCAACTTCTCTGAGGTAGTTCATGGTCCCTGTCAGCTGGATATATGTGTGTGTTGGTTGGTTAGTGTCTCAAAATGATATTGTGCCTGTTATTTTGTTGATATCTCAACAACACAATATTTTCTCATGGTGTCAGGAGTGAAATGTAGAGAATGAAGTTCTCTATATTGTCAGAAAGCATGATTTGTAGATTTGATTGTGCTATGTGGAGAGACTTTTGACCCCTATTTTCAGAACTTGGGGGCAAAGAAACATAGCCCTAGCTAATTGCACATAGGCTACAAAAACTAAAAAAAAAACTGCTACAAGGATGATCCCAAGATATGTATAGGCCTAAAGTAGATAGCTTAGGATATAAATTCTTTTTTGGGCTTGTGTCAGCTTATTGATGTACATATATGAATATATATGAATGAGCAGCTAGTTACATTGGCAATGGAATCATTGTGAGGCTCAAGTTGTCACTCAACTCACATTTTATTTCTCAGATGAACTATGTCTAGTATTGGTTCCAAAGTGAATAGGATCTGAGTTACAAGGTCAGTCTACAGTTGGATTCATCTGAGCACATGAATAATTGTGCCATAGCAATCCAATAATAGAGGAAAAAATGGAAGAACAGGAAATGTTATCAACTATGAATCATTTCCAACAAGACACCCATGACTCTCCAGATAGTAGATCAAAATTGTCAAAAGTATACAAATTATCAGGGAAAATGATAGAAGAATTGTTAGGCCTATTCTGAGGAGCTATCCAGCCAAAGCAAGCACCATCAGGAGATTGGACAAATCCATCCTCTTCACATACACCTTTGGAAAATGCCTGCTGAAGTTCCTTCCAAACTCTGACAGACTGGTCACCAGCAAAGATATCTGCAGTACACCATGTAGAACTCTGTTCAGATGGATCAGCCTTAGATTGACCATCATCAGTATTCCAAATCCTGATAATTTGGTGTGCAGAGCTGGTGACAATCTGAGTCCCATTAGATGAGTATGCAACAGAGCTAACAGGAGATGTATGCTGCTCAAATGGACCTGCTATGCACTGGCCTGTAGATAAATCCCAGATCCTGACTGTTTTATCAGCAGATCCAGAGACAATCTCAATGCCATCAGGTGAAGATGCCAGAGATAAAACTGAATCTGTGTGGCCTTGAAGCATCATAGTGGATCGACCAGTCTTTATATTCCAGATTCTGATGGTCTTGTCTCCTGAGCCAGAAAAGATTCTTGTACCATCAAGTGAATAAGTCACAGCAAATACTGTATCTGTGTGCCTTTGAAATGGACCTGCCACAACTTGACCAGATTTGACATCCCAAATTCTGATAGATTTGTCCATAGAACCAGAGACAATGTGTTTGCCATCAGGAGAGCAGGCAACAGAGCAGATGGAGTCTTCATGGCCATAAAGAGGATTTGCAACGGATTGACCTTGGATTGTGGTCCAAATCCTGATTGCCTTGTCCAAAGAGCCTGACACAATGTAACCTCCATTTGATGAATAGGCAAGTGAAGTGATTGAGGCTGTATGACCTTGAAACAAATTTGCCATAGGAGAGCCACTGGCTATATTCCACATTCTAATGGACCCATCCATGGAGCCAGAGATGAGGCAAGTACCACCAGAAGAGTAGAGGACTGAAGTGACTGAATCTGTATGATCCTCAAATGGACCTTCCACCAAGTGACCAGTAG
>JBBPTK010000939.1:0-10398 GCA_038094135.1 Spongiforma cf. squarepantsii
CTAAATCTCTGTGATATAGCCAGATCAAGGAAGCTCAGAGGTCATATAGGTATTGCTATAGCTATCTAAATTGCAGCAATTTACCACATGTGGCTGGTCATATCATCACCTCATCAATTTCCTGATGTACCTGACTTTTTTCACAGTAGACGGCCAAACTGGCATATTCACGGACACCCTACACCACACATCCGGCACATCCTATCCTATCCTATCATCGCCAACATGCATTATCAACTTTATTATGCAACCAAGAATTCCCTCGTCAATGCCAACCTTTTTGTCGTCATCTCTCTGTCGTTTTGCTGGCCGTCATCTGGTTCATTGCCATTCTCAGCTTCGTAGCACAAGCACAACATTGCTATCATTTGGGAATACACGCGTCTGACTGACCTCCCACCACCACCAGCCTGTGCTTGACCATACCGACTTCCCTAGATGGTAACTGTGACGGCCAGCGATTGTGACAGACAGCAACGGAATCTTAGGGGTGCTGTCTGTTTGCTCCCTCGACCGGAGCAGAAAATTTTAAGAGAAAAAAATCATGGACACTGATGAGCTGCAGCAGGTGGGTGCTGCGTTTGCAGTTGAACAGGTCTGTGTCTGTGCTGACCATCTTCCAGATCGTATCGAGAATTTCTGACAAGCGCTCTCTCCTCGAGTTTGCTTGCAATGAGGGCTTCCATGTCCCTCAGACTGGAGACGACGTTGCTCGCATGCCAGACATGTTGAGGGTCGGAGTGGATTTGAGGCACGTTTTCGTCAAACTTCGTGCTCAGTGACTGATGGGACACTCAGGACATACTAGTGCGATGAAGAAACCAACTAACGTGCAATTGGAATGCAGTGCGTGGACCGATATGGTCTATCCTGGTGCTGGGTCTGTGATGCTGCCGCCACTCGAGCTCTACACCCTTTTCTATCGACTTGCTGCCCTTCTTGCGATGCCAATCCACGCACACTTTGTCTTTGATGCTAGTAGCCACGGCACCGAGTCACCAACTGCGCTGTACAATGCTCCCGTCCATCCGTCTCAGGAGCTGATCAAGATATTCGGATTCTCATGGTCAGAGGTGTGTGTTTTTTCCAGTTCCCACTGCATCACTTAATCAATTGGTTCCAATTTTTGTTGCTGGTCAATGACCTGGCAGGCTCCAGGCGAGGCTGAAGCCGAGCTCGCAGCACTCAGCCAGCATGGGCTTGTTAACATCATGCTCACCTCGACGCGTGATGCCGTGGCGTTTGGTGCGACGCGCATTGCCTACTGGTGCATCGAGAATGTCTGCCCACATGTTTCCTGACTCAACACTGCTCTGCCAGCCCTCAAAACCTGGGTCATTTCGACTACGTTATGATCCACGATGGCCGTACTGTCGCTGCCGCCATCAGATGCACATACAATGATCATTCTCACCCAGCAGCACTGGCCCTGCTCAGAGCGATGGACGGCTCTGCCGAAGAACAGCGTGTCCGCTCGAGCCAAGTTGGTATTGAGTCCTGTCAACCTTGCATTGGCAGGCTGGCTGGCTTCTGTGTGCGATGGTTCTGATGGTCAACGGAGGCCATTGTGACCCAGCTCCGCGCTGTGGTCTGGGAGGGTGTGCTGCTGTGATGACTGTGCAAGGTGCATGTTGTCCATGCGACAAACGTGCCGAATCCTGTTGACCAGGCCATCTTGATCAGTTCCCGATGCAGCACAGTGGTGATGACTTGAAAACCGAAGCTGCTCTTGTGCAGCACTCTCAGCTCTGACTCCTTGAGCGCCTCATGTTCGAGACCACGGGCCCCTCGAACCTGGTCATTTTCAACATCCACTTTGGGGGCAGGCACATCTCTGATATCGCCCAAGCAGCTTCGGCAGGGCCCCCTGGTTTGAAGATTTCTGCTACACCACATCAGGCAAATGACAACTCAGAGGACACCATGTTCCTCAAGATCCCGGCACACATCATCGACTATGCCCTTCCAGAAGAGGCCGCTCGAGTTGCAAGCTTTGCAACTGAGGTAACGCACCACCATGCCATTTGCCTATCACCTGGTGAGCTGATCATGCCCACTACTACAGTCACAGATGAAAACATCAGAGGCGGGACAGTGCACACGAGATCGAGCAGCACTCCGTGCAGTGCTTCGAGAGTGCTGAGGTCATGGCAGACAGAAGTGGTCATGGACCTGATGGTCCTGGGGGTGATCACGAAGATGGGAAGCCAGTGTGATAGTATTGTACATGCTACTAAGTCTGTAGTATAGTTTGAGCTAGATCTACAATGTCGGTGACTGACGACCACTCTGTCAGATGACTCGGACCAGCGTGATTGAGGATTGGCATGACGGCCATTAAGCTGGCTGGGCTCTCTTTTTTTTCTTTTTCAAATTGTCCCTGACACCATCCAACTCATTGAACACGCTATGGAGCACTACTGCTAGTCTGCTCGCCTCTCTCTCTCACTCTCTCTCTGAGCTCTCCCTCACACTCCATCATGGCACGGAGGAAAGTCAGTGAAGGAAAAACTCCACAACCACCCAAGTCTCCCAAGAAGGCTCGAAAGAATAAATGGCTACCGCCAGAGAACTCCCTGAAAGTGATTGAGGAGCTGAAGGAGTCGGGGAAGGAAGCTCACCTGAAGGCAAAGAACACAAAGTGGTGCTACCAGGGGCATGTAGACTGCGGTTGCGAATGGCTCGCAAGCCATTTTGCGACAAAGTCCACCAGCTTGGACGGCAGTGACGCACTGCTGCAGGACGTGCCTGGTCCATTGGAAGGCTCTGGTGGAGGGGACTCAGACATCACCGATCACATCTACAGTGATCTGTTGTTTTGGACCACGTTTGACAGTGTCCCAAACTGTCGCTCAGACATGGCACTGGCCTTGTTGCTAACATTCAAAGGCTTCAAGCAGAACCTCAGGAAGGGGACAGTGGAAGGGGTTCGCGCTGCATTCAAGAACCTGTGGGACAATGCGTGAGTGACCTGGATTGGCACATGCATGTGTTCTGACCTGGCACCAGCTGATCTGCCAGTGATGGCGACCGATATCGCGGCAGATGGCGCTTCGATGTGATTAGTCAGCGCTGGGAGGGCAACCCGGCGAACTCTGCAGAGGTCAACGATCTGATGAGCTCACTGAAGCACAAGGCCAGCTTCGAGAATGTCAGCCAGACTCACTCTTTGGCAATGACGAAGGACTTCATGGATCGCATGCTGGAATGGTCCCTGAAGTCCTGTCCATCAATCAAGGCTGTGGTCTGGAAGTTGCTGCAATGCACCTTTGATGGAGAGCAAGTGGCTATGTCGGAACTCAAAATGGACCTGAAGGAATGTGAGATCATCAGTCACCACCTCGAATGGCTGGCATTCAACACAACCGCCTGGACTTTGTGGACGAGGTGAGTCCTGGACTTTACCTCTCAATCCGGATGCACAAGCACATGCTGAAGTCCGAGGCCCGTCCATGACAGGTGCTGTGAGCTCGTCAACCTACAGTGGCGAGACATCTGCATACCTGATGGGTCGTCGATCACCCATGTCATGAAGAAGTGTCTTACTTGCCAATCCCTTGTGTGGAGCGACACTTCCACCAGCTTCGAGGTCTACCTCCAGAACCGCAAAGGCTGGCAGTGGAAGGTGGACAAGGGAGTGCCCGAGGCTGACCTGCGAGGTGAGTCGCTGAATGATCGCCCCATCGATCGATCAGCTGGATCGGACATGACGGCAAGCTGCTTTTTGACACGTTCTCATGTGCTCGGGTCTGTACAGGGCATCGCTACAATATATACCCACAGCTGGACCTACCTGGCTCCGACTGTTTCGTCTGGCTGCTGGTGTGGGCCAAGTGGCTCAAGGTGTTCCACTACGAGAGGGAGCTTGAGCCCGAAGACTACCTCTTCCTGGCTGTGGGCGCAAACAGTGTGGTGCACGCTTGCCAGCCGCTCTCTCACGATGTCGTCCAGAAATGGATTGACAAAGCGACTGCAGGCGCTCAAATCCACAGTGGTTCCTTCAGGTTCACCACACACTGCTTTCGACGAGGGGGTGCCCAGTACCGTTTCATGTACGCACCCATCGGACAGCGCTGGCCCTTGTCCAAGGTCCATTGGTGGGGAGGTTGGGCTGAACAGGAGCGGGTATGTGTCATTCAACTTTTCCACCATGGTGTGCTGACCTGCATTGTGTGGCAGTGAGACACTCTCATCCGCTATCTCCTCGACGAGCTGGACACCTATGAGAACGACCACAGCGATGCTCTTGCACCCACTCCAGAGAATGACGGTTGCAGCAAGTCGTTGATGGGCAAGGCCACCATCATCCAGCCTGTCTCCATGGAGGAGCTGCGTGCGGTGCACACGTCCATCACCACAGACGTCCGAGCACTGAGAGCCAGGATGGACCAAATGGACGGGCTGATGAGTGCTGTCCACAGCGCTCTGACAATGAACGGTCTCTCGTCACGATCACCCAAGCCTCCCTCAGGCCACCTCAGTCGTCGTCTTGGGCCCCCCACCATCCTTCCCACCAGTACCACCATCGACTCAGGCCAGCTCAGTGACTCGCCATGCCCACCATGACCACCATCCTGTCCTGTCCCAGCCCAACCCACAGCATGACAGGCCAGCAGGATCACTGGCTCACCTCCCAAGACTGCTCCCAAGGCCATCGCCCGGGTCCGGCGCAACCGTCCCCTTTCAAGCTCCAGCATCAGGCCCAAGCAGGACGGTGAGTGCTGCGGGCCGTCAGAGGTCGTCACACCCGCTGCCAACGCCTGGGCTTGTCATCCCCAACATTCCCATCCGTGAGCATGATGGTACATTGAGGCCGCGCAACGAGTCGTGGCGGGACATCGTCAAACACTGGACAGTCGGCGATCCAGCGCTCGGCCTCAGCACCCCCCTCCGCAATTGGCCACCAGGGTGGATCCAGGGCAGGAACTGTGTCTTCGCCACCCTTCGAACGGTCCGTGATCGCATGCGAGAAGTTCGTCGACATGTGAGTCTTCCCTTTCCTCTCCTTCCTCTCCTCTCCTTCTCCTCTCACCTCTTCTCGTGTTCGCCACCTCCTTCCTGACGATCGGTCCCTTCGCACCCCCACAGATACCAGTCGGATGAGGAGAAATTCCTCAAGGCTTACCCACAGGCCGCAAAGGGCCACACCACCCTCCTTGAGGCCATCCAGGATGCATGACGGAGGCGGGGCGACAGGAAGACGCATGCGCTGCGCAGACGCCAGAGTTGAGAGAGCTTCGTCCTCGTCCTCGTCCTCAGGCCCATCCTCGTCATCGACCGGACCCCTAGTAGTCGTCGTCGAGAGCCTTTTACCTAAAAAGTTACCTTTACCTTAGTAGTGCATTTAGTGCCCTCATTCTTGCGATCATCTCCTGTAGCTACCTGGCATTCGTAATAGTCAGTCTTGCCACCGCCGTCGTTGTATCATGTGTATCAGTGCTCCTCGTGCGGTTAATATCATCGTCTTGCATCCCGTCGTTGTCGTACTATATTGATCCTCGCCTCAGCTCAGCATCTCGCTCACTCACGACATTCGATCGTTGTCTCAGCCCACACCGTTCGTGGACGACTTCAAACTCGATTTCGTCGTGCACCCACATACCAAAGATGTTTGCATTCGCTTCTTCCCAGCTCGATTTTCGTCATGCATGCACCAAAGATGTTTGCATTTGCTTCTTCCCAGCTCGCTTTCGCACTGGGGAACCCCGAGCGGGGGAACCCCAGCCGCGCCACCAGCCTCGCGCGCTCACGTCAGCCAATCAGCACTGCCGTGCACGTAAGTTTTCCGACATAAGTACACAGATTATTCTGATCATATTTCAGCTCTATATACTCCTGTACAGCCCTCTCTAGAGGAGGACATATCTGTAGAAGCTGTAGAGGTTGTAATGTCTGTACAGGTCTGTACAGGTCTGTACAACCCACCTGAAATTTGCTGATGTTGTCTGTATCTGCTCCTGGACTCCCAACCGTCGAAACCTCTGCCTTAATTGACTCTGGCATGGAAATCTGCTGTGTAGACACCCTCTTCGCATGAAAACATTGTCTACCCCTTACCAAACTCAAGAAACCCATCCCTGTCCACAACGTAGACGCTTAGCGAAACAAACAAGGTTTCATCCGCCATGTTTCCCTCCGAGTCGTCAAACTCAAGTTCAGCAAAGCAGTCCAAACCATTGCCCTCCATGTTATGATCTGTGGAGTGGAGAATATTATTTTAGGCACCCCTTGGCTCAGAAAAATTAACCCAGTTATCAACTGGAAAGCTAAAACCCTCTCTGTCGACATCCCTGTGGTAGCAGCCACTATGACAGCCACCAACCTAGCCATCGCCACAGATCCTACTAAACCCAAAGTGACTCTTCCCCCTGAATTTGCCGAATTCTCCTCCATCTTTGACGAACCAGAAATCGAAGGGCTCCCTCTGACTAGAGACTGTGATCACGAAATCCACCTCAACGAATCCTTTGTTCCCTACAATGCCAAGGCTTATCCACTGGACCGTGACCAACTCGCTGCCGCCAAAGCATTCATAGAAGAACACTTGAAATCTGGAAAAATTTGCCCCAGCTCCTCCCCTCAGGCCTCCCCCCTCTTCTTCATCAAAAAGAAGGATGGCACTCTCTGACCCTGCCAAGACTATCGGTATCTGAACAAACACACCATCCGTGATGTCTACCCCCTACCTCGCATCTCTGATCTACTGGATAAACTGAAGGAGCCACCATTTTGACCAAATTTGATGTTCGTTGGGGATACAACAACATCCACATCAAGGACAGTCACCAGTGGAAAGCAGCGTTTTCCACCCCATTTGGGCTCTTTGAACCGATGGTCATGTTCTTTGGTCTTAATAATTCCCCCTCCACTTTTCAATGGTTTATGGATAACACGTTCTGAGATCTTATCGCCGAAGGATGGGTAGTCATTTACATGGACGATATTCTTATCTTTTCCTCCAATCCCCTTACCCATATCAACCAGACCAAACAGCTTCTAGCCCGTATCAGAGATCTCAAGCTATGGTTCAAACTAAAAAAATGCACCTTCACTGCCTCAGAGGTGGAATACCTTGGAATGATTGTCTGCCACAATGAGCTTGCTTCAGACCCAGTCAAACTTGACGGCCTTCAGAAATGGCCCATCCCCACCTCTCCAAAAGAGGTCTGAGCTTTCCTTGGTTTTGCCAACTTCTATTGACAATTCATTGCACACTTCTCTCAACTCACTCGGCCACTTATTGACCTCACTGCCAAGAACACCCCCTGGGCATGGCTCCTGTCCCATCAATCAGCCTTTGAATCCATCAAACTTGCCTTCCTCACTCCCCCGGTCCTCATCCTCCCAGATCTTGCTCGCCCGTTTGCCATTGCGTCCGATGCCTCCAAATTTGCCACTGGAGGGGTTCTTCTCCAAACTGACTCCAATGGTGCATGGCACCCCTGTGCCTACCGATCCTCTACCTTCTCCCCAGCCAAGCGGAACTACGATATCTTTGATCGCGAACTTCTTGCCATCATTCTCGCACTCAAGGATTGGCAACATTACTTACACGGCTCTCCTTTCCCAATCCAAGTCTTCACGGATCACAATAATCTTACCTACTTCCATCACCCCCGCAATCTCAACCGCCGCCAAGCCTGATGGCTCCTAGACCTTGCTGACTTTGATCTTAAACTTATCCATGTCCCTGGAAAACTACTTGCCACTCCTGATGCTCTCTCCCACCGCCCTGATTTGTGTCCTGACTCATCTTCCGACAATTCTTCTGTTACCCTACTCCCTGACTCCCTCTTTGTCTGCCTTATCGATACCTCTTTGCATTCTAAATTTGTCACTTCTTCTGCAGATGACCCTCTAGTCCTCACCTCCCTCCAAACCCTTGAGGGTTCTATTCCCCCTCGTTTTCGTTCTCGACTTTCGGACTGGCGTTTCAATGCTGGTGTTCTCTTCTTTCGCAATCGCCTTTATGTTCCCCCCTCTCTTTGTATCCTTATTGTCTCCCAATGCCATGATCACCTCTCTGCTGGCCACCCAGGAGTCCTTAAGACCCACCAACTCGTCTCCACCGAGTATTGGTGGCCTGGCCTTGTCCACTTCGTCAACACTTATGTCTCTGGCTGCTCCCATTGCCAGCAGTTTAAAACAAACACACATCCCTCGGTTCCCCCTCTTTCCCCGATCAAATTGTCTGCCTCTCGCCCATTCCAGTCACTCAGCTGTGATCTTATCATGGACCTACCCCTGTCCTCCAGCTTCGATAGTCTCATGGTCATGGTTGACCATGGGCTTAGTAAGGGGGTAATTCTCTGCCCTACCAAGAAAACGGTCTCTGCTGAAGGAATCGCAAATCTCTTCTACCATAAGGTCTACCTCTGCTTTGGTCTCCATGACACTCTGATCTCTGATTGTGGTCCACAATTCGCCTCCGCCTTTGCCAAAGAACTCGGACGACTTGTAGGCTACCGCCTAGCCCTCTCCACCGCATACCACCCCCAATCTGATGGAGAAACCGAAAGAGTCAACCAGGAAGTTGAAACCTTTCTTCAGATTTACTGCCATGACAAACCCACCGACCAGTGGGCGGAACACATTACCTCTGCCAAATTCGCCCACAATCACCGTCCCCACTCTGTCACCGGCAAATCCCTGTTCTACCTCATAATGGGTTATGAATCCAAACCCCTCCCCATGATCCTCGCTACCTCTCCCACTGTCCCCACGGTAGAAGAATGTATCAAAACCCTTTCGGCTGCTTGAGACAAGGCCCTCGCCACCCACGAATTGGCTTGCCAAGTCATGAAAGCCCGCTCGACCAAGGGATTCTCCCCTTGGACCAAAGGAGATAAGGTGTGGCTCGAAGCCCGCAATCTCCACCAAACCCTATCCCCCAATAAGTTCCTTCTGAAACATGAGGGCCCATTCCTGATTACCAAAGTGCTATCTCCGATCACCTACCGTTTAAAACTCCTGAAAACTTGGAAAATTCACCCGGTCTTTCATGCATCTCTGTTATCTTCCTATCGCAAAAACGACGTCCATGGCCTGAACTTCCCTGCACCACCACCTGACCTGATTGATAATCAAGAAGAATACAAAATTGAAAAGATCATATGCCACCGCAGAACCCCGCTCCACCGCTCGTTCCTCATTCGCTGGAAGGGATATACTGCGGAAGAAGACTCCTGGGTAAATGAATCCAAACTACAACATGCACAAACGATCTTGAATGCTTATAAACTCCTCCACCCAAAGATCTTCCCTCAGCCTCTTCCAACCCCTCATCATGCTAGATGTGTCTCTAAGTGAGTACCTCACACCTATACTATCAATGGCCATCCCTGTCCACTGCTCCTCCTCCAACTCCTCCTCGACCTCCGCCTCTTCACCTCTGTCCAATGTCTCCCCCACCTCACAAAATCGTACCACCCCCACTCCTGCTCTGCCTCACAATGATGGTTACTCTGCCATTGCTACTCGCAATTCTGGTCTGTACTTTGGTATTTCTACGTTCAACTCGTTTATTCCTACTTCACCCACTACTGTTTTCACTGCTGTGCATCAGGAAAAACCTCCACTTGATAATTGTATGAAATTGTTACTATTTATGACAAATATAACAAATATTCACTATTTATACAAAAATTCTGACATTTTTGATAATTTATCACAATTTTCTAAAGGTGTGATAAAATTTGTGATAAAAAAGTGTACAAAAGTTTACTAAAAAGTTGTAAAAAAGTGTACTAAAAAGTGTACCAAAATATAGTAAGAAAGTGTAGTAAAAATGTATATTAAAGTGTACAAAAGTGTACCAAGAAACGTACCAAAGTGTAGAAAAAAGTGTACCAAAGTGTAGAAAAAAGTGTAGCAAAAGTGTAGTAAAAAAGCGTACAAAAGTGTACCAACAAGTGTGGCAAAGTGTAGTAAAAAAGTGTAGCAAAAGTGTAGTAAAAAGTATACAAAAGTCTACCAACAAGTGTACCAGAGTGTAGAAAAAAGTGTAGCAAAAGTGTAGTAAAAAAGCGTACAAAAATGTACCAACAAGTGTAGCAAAGTGTAGAAAAAAGTGTACCAGAGTGTAGAAAAAAGTGTAGCAAAAGTGTAGTAAAAAAGCGTACAAAAGTTTACCAATAAGTGTACCAAAGTGTAGAAAAAAGTGTAGTAAAAAGTGTACCAAAAGTGTACCAACAAGTGTAGCAAAGTGTAGAAAAAAGTGTACCAAAAGTGTAGTAAAAAAGCGTACAAAAGTGTACCAACAAGTGTACCAGAGTGTAGAAAAAAGTGTACCAGAGTGTAGAAAAAAGTGTAGCAAAAGTGTAGTAAAAAAGCGTACAAAAGTGTACCAACAAGTGTACCAGAGTGTAGAAAAAAGTGTAGCAAAAGTGTAGTAAAAAA
>JBBPTK010000940.1:0-10381 GCA_038094135.1 Spongiforma cf. squarepantsii
TCCCCACATCCACATATATACCTGTATGTAGGACCGGCCGGAATGCACATGTGATTTACCTAATGATTTTCCCACACTATCCCAGCCGGTTCTAATCCCACATCGGCATATATACCTGGATATAGTACCGGCCGGAATGCATGTTACTTACCTAATTATTTCCCATCCTCCTGGCCGGTACCACCCCACATCCATATATGTACCTGTATGCGGTACCGGCCGGAATGCCCATGTGATTTACCTAATGATTTTCCCACACTATCCCGGCCAGTGCCACCCCCACATCCCCATATGTACCTGGATATAGTACCGGCCAGAATGCCATGCTACTTACCTAATTATTTCCCATGGTCCCGGCCGGTACCACCCCCACATCCACATTTGTACCTGTATGTAGGACCGGCCAGAATGCACATGTGATTTACCTAATGATTTTCCCACACTATCCCGGCCGGTACTACCCCCACATCCTCATATGTACCTGGATATAGTACCGGCCGGAATGCCATTGCCACTTACCTAATTATTTCCCATGGTCCCGGCCGGTACTATCCACACATCCTCATATGTACCTGGATATAGTACCGGCCGGAATGCCCATGTGATTACCTAATGATTTTCCCACACTATCCCAGCCGGTACCACTCCCACATCCTCATATGTACCTGGATATAGTACCGGCCGGAATGCAATGCTACTTACCTAATTATTTCCCATGCCCCAGCTGGTACCACCCTCACATCCATATATGTACCTGTATATAGTACCGGCCGGAATGCACATGTGATTTACCTAATGATCTTCCCACACTATCCCGGCTGGTATCACCCCCACATCCTCATATGTACCTGGATATAGTACCGGCCAGAATGCAATGTTACTTACCTAATTATTTCCCATGCTCCCGGCCGGTAACACCCTCACATCCACATATGTACCTGTATGTAGCACCGGCCAGAATGCCCCTCATGATTTTCCCACACTATCCCGGCCGGTTCCAATCCCACATCCACATATGTACCCATACATAGTACCGGCCGGAATACGATGTTGCTTACCTAATGATTTTTCCCATGTGCCCGGCCAGTACCACCCCCACACCCACATATGTACCTGTATGGAGTACCGGCTGGAATGACCATGTTACTTACCTAATGATTTCCCCACAGTATCCTGGCCGGTACTCATCCCACATCCACATATGTACCTGTACGTAGTACTGGCCGGAATGCCCATGTTACTTACCTAATGATTTTCCCACAGTATCCTGGTATGCCATTTTCCCACTGTATCCCAGCCGGTACCAATCCCACATCCAGTAGGCCGATACTACATACAGGGTGCCCTGCTATTTCTGGCTATAATTCAGGCATTCCGGCCGTACTGTTATCACGTATGGGCGGCCGGATGTCGGGTGGACCCAATAGTACGACCATTTGTACATGTCGGATGTACTAGATGTACGATAACATTTGACTGAAGTATGTGCGAGTCAGAACCGACTTCCGAAAGTTTAGTGACAGGAAATGTGATGCCAGAGAGTTGCAGGCAACTGGCTGCAAATGAGGGTGGGGGAAGACCGGAGAGGGTCCGATGAAGTGTCACAGCTTGAGAAACGTCGGGCAGTGATGAACGTAATGCCATAACCATGCGATCCATCTGGACAGTCTCGAGTGATTCCGGAACATGTGGTGGCACTACCTGATCGTAGACCGTCAGATCAATAGGTAGGCAGCTATTGTAGTCCCCCGCATGACCTGTCCAGGCCAGGATGGTGATGTCCCGAGATCCAGTGAGAACGTGATCGAGAAGTCGTCCGACTGCACGATTTCCCTCCCCATAGATCACCGGGATCGAAGCATTGAAGATCCCAAGGAGCAAATAGGCAGCATCTTCCATGATTGTTGTTTGTCGTCTCGAAGCCACAGACAACTTTTCTCGAACCCGCCCCAAATCTGGCCGAAGAGCTGACGACTCATGAGCAAGGGCCCCCGCAGCTTGCTGCATCTCCTGGACGATCTCCGGGCATTTCTTGTGGTTGTACATCTCCAGCCCAAGGTACGGCTTCCAGTCTTCCGTATAAAACTGAACTGTCTCAGCAGCAACATATTCCTGGTAAGTCCACGCTCGAGTGTTCCAGATGCTTCTCTGAAGCGCACCAGGTTTCTGGAACTCGGAAGACACACCACGGAGGTAGATGATGGTGAGCAACAAGCCATGATACCATGTAAACATGGCCACCAATGACTCTTGCAATACGACATTGTTGTTTTCGTCAATGCAGCACGTATCTGACCATACCCATTCGAATCCAAGAGCCTGTGCGAGCTTACAGAATCTCTGCAGCTTGATGTTCGCCGAGGAGAGTTCAAGGGTATAGACCGAGATGCCTTCAACCGCTTGAAAGAGAGGCTCTCCGTCCTCCCACCTGTGGGAGAACATCACGTATCGATAATATTGTTTTACCTCTCTCCAAATACGCGTCTCGTCGATCTGAGTAATCATCAAGGACCGTAGTTCATCGGAAATGAGCTGTTTCTCGAACAGGGCTGCTTGTGCCACTTTGTCATACAGACGCCCGGTGTGGGTATTGATGAGCACCCGAGGCATGTTGCGGATAGCTTTCTGGACAATCCATCGGACTGTTGGTATAACGTCTTTGTATTGCTCACAAAGTTCTGTAACAATGATTAGATCACGCTAAAGGATGAACGAAAGCCACACACTTCGAATATCTGGATCCGGTGATTGATTGATTTTTGCAAGCATACTCTCGAACGCCTTGAATGCTTCCCGAAACCGACCCATGCGATGTAGTACCGCATGCTTTCTGCTGTACCCCTTATAAGATGATGGGTTGCTCCTGATTTCCTAGTAAGTGAAATCGAACATCAGTCTCAAGAAGTGCGTATAAAATGCAGTCTCATCCTTACCTCATTGGCTCGAGAAAGCTCCTCGTCTAAATATCGTGTTCGTGCCTCGCAACATTTCAAGATAATCTTATCCTTGTGCACTGTCTCGAGTGACAGCGTGTTGGCATAATACGCGAGGGCGACATTGTAGTTTTCAGAGGCCATCGCAGCGTCCCCGAGCCTTTCGAGTTTCTGCACACAGCGTCGTTGGAAATCTGGAGCATGTGTTCAAGTTTTCCATGAACATATCACATTGAAATACAAACCGAGTTCCCATTGGGCTCGGCCCTCCGGGGAGGTCATGTCCCCTCGGAGTTCTATTTGCATCTGCCTGAAATATACGATCCCTTCTACGACGCGATCGTCGCCTTCGAGAATGTCGCAGAAACACCGATATATATTGAACGTCGGTAGGTTGAACTGACACACTCCAGATAAGTTGTTCTGCATATCCGAACTATCACGGCAAAGCATACCTGAGAAGCTGCACTGAATGCAGCACGCAATCCTCCTCCTCGAACTGTCGCTGCTCTGATCCACTTGACCAAAATATGATTCGAATCGGACGGAAAGAATGACAATGCAGTAGAGTAAGCCTTCATTGCCTCGTCGACTGAGTCAGCGTTGCCGGAGTCCATCGCGGTGTCACCCAGTATCACGAGCCTCTCAAAACAATGCCGCTGGAAATCTGAGTGACGTGTCAGCTAGCACATAAAGGTCACAGTTACAGTCGCTCACGGAGTTCCCATTCTGCCCGCTCAACCAGGATATTCGTGTCCTCTCGTACCTGGGCTTTCATCTGTTGAAAGGACTCGATTGCTTCCAAGACGCGATCGTCCCATTCAAGCACGTCACAGATTGCTCGGTAAACAAGAAATTGTGGAACCTTGAACTGAACAGAACGAATCTCAGTCTATCGATTGTAGACGAAAGGCAAGCATACCTTGGCAGACACACGAAGTGATTCACCTACGGAACCGCGAACCAATGCCGCCCTTGCCCACTTTATTGGAACTGCGTTTGAATGAGAGGGCATAAGGGACAATGCAGTCGAGTAGGCCTCTGCCGCTTCGTCGTGTTTTTCAGCACTCGATGCAGCATCTCCAGCTTTTTTGAGCATCACAGCACACCTTTGCGTAAACTCTGATCACCAGGAGTTGTCATATGTGTACTCTACCAATATTCACCACGGAAACTCACCTGCGAGCCAGTTCATAATCAATTTGTTGTATCGTACACGATCATTTACGGTATTGGTCATCTCAAGAAGATCTGCTGATGCATCATATATACGACCTTGTGCGTATAGGGTTTCGCATTGATGCTTCTGTTCGTGGGCACGGATGAGGTGGTGTGAGTGTGTCAGTTGGACGGAGAGCTCCTCAATCGTTTCTTCTGCAAGAGGTATTCTCAAGTGTCAATCGCTGCACAAGTAAAACTGAACATGGTAACGAGGACGCACTGGATACTTCCTCGCGTGCGCGAAGAGATTCGACGAAGTTATCCCTTTCCTGATCAAATGTACATTTTAAGTGTTCAATCATTCCTTCGAGCTCAGATATTTTTTCGCCTAGGCCATATGGATGTCAGTGAAAGGTGTGGACAGTCGATAAAGGATCGCCGTACGAAGAGAACCGATGGTATTCTCTAGGGCAGTTTGTTTAGACTTGATCTCCAGCTCGCGCATCTGTCACAGTCAACAACATGGTTCACGCTCAGAATACCTATTTCGCTTGACCTCAAAACACTTGTGCTTACGTATTCCAAGGGCAGGAGACCATAAAGATTGTGCAGAGTGATTCGATTGTTCCCAGCAGTTACAAGGTGGTAATTTGCAGAGATAGAGATCGAACAGGCATTGTGGTTTTGTTTTATGACAGAACCAACTTGCTTTTGTGTCCTGGTGTCCCAGAACGAGATTGTTGAGTTAGCCGAGGCAGCGATGAATGCTCCGTCGTTTGGGAGAGCGATAGAGCAGGTATCGATATCGCTACTGTGGATATCCCATGTCGAGAGCGCCATGTGTGGGAATACGTCGAGACAAATGATCTTGCCATCCTCGGATAAGGCAAAGAGTCGCTTGCTGTCCGGTGTCCAAGCGAGGGTTTGATTATTCAGCGCAGCAACTCGAATTGAAAAGTTGACGAGGATTCGAGCGTCCCAACAGTCGAATATTCGAACTGACCCACTACCGAACAGCAACACTGTAACTGTGGCGATGAAGAATCCATCCGGAGAGAATTTGACAGCGACCAAATTGGTGTCGTGTTTGAGCTCGAGCTGTTTCCTGCCAGTGGAGACGTCCCAGACACAGACAATAAAGTCATCCGCTCCGGTTGCGACTCGCGTCTTGTCCTCAGAAAAATCGATCGCACGCACCCAATCACTGTGCGCCTCCAACGTGGACAGCTTTTCCCCGCTCGCTGCATTCCATACCACCACTCGACCACTCCCCGTCCCGCTTGCAACCCATTCTCCATCTTTCGACACTGCGATGCTGTAAACACCTTCCCCTGCATTCATGGTCGGCCCCGCCTTTGTTCCATCCTCGACTCGCCAACGTTGAATCTTTCCGCTCTCCGTACCACTCACAACGTGTTGCTCATCGAGGAATGCGACCAACTCCAACGGCTCTCCGAGGTCAATTTCTATCGGCTTTGACAATCTCTGGTTAACGATGCTGGAAGAACTCGCGTCACTCAGCCCTGGGAGGTCTGGTGAGTATGACATTGCATCTAACTCGTGTATCTCACCTCCGTTCACCGATTCCTCTTTGTGCTGACTGCCTGATAATGATGGTCTGCATTCCAGTCCACTTGACGCTTTGGCTCTCGTTAACATGGTTCCTTTACTCGTCTCTGTCGATGAACTCACCACTTTCCCGCTGCTGAAAGTATCTGGAAGCCATGCCACTCTGTTATATCAGGTCGCAGAAGAGAACGCAGTGTCACAACGGGAGACGATGGTCGTCGATGAGATGTAAGTGTGGGTGAAAAGAACATGTATGGTCGTTAAGCAAGCTCATGCAGTTATTGTCACCTCGTGTACAATTGATACATTACAATAATCAAATTTCTTGAACACGTAAGGTTACCCTGCCCTGGGCGCTTACGTGTACGCTTTGGACACGTCCGTTTTCGTCACTGTGCCGACTAGGGAATAGGAAGTTGATAGCGACGACCCTACTATCAAACGAGGTCGAGCTTGTGGATGCTCGCGATGTAAGAATGAGCCGTACGTTCGGAGAAACAGAATGATTCAATATGTACTTGCATTTTTGCCCTCCGAATGAAGGATGCCAGCCTCGCTGTCGTTAAGTGCGCTAGCCATCGTAGTGTGATGCTAAGCTCTCCAAATGCCTCACCATCCCCGTCGTCATCTTCTCCTGTGAGACCAGCAAAACCTCAACCGGAGGTGGTACATTTGAGGCAGGTAACGACGTGCGAATCGAAGAGACCGTGGTTGAGGGTACAGTAGTCATACTGTTGACACATTCCCAACTAGCTTACCCCTCTTTATAGTATTTCTTTCCCACACGTCGGTCCTTCCTTATTTTCTCCCTTAGTTGTTGCATCCCTCAGTCGTTTCACTACGTTCGACTGAGCTCACCGTCTATCACATACGCCGCCGACATCACGTCCTACATCAAACACGGTGCATGTAAGCATATCATTCTGGCCAAGAGGAACAACGTCACGTCCGGCCCCGAAGGGTCCAGGTCGAAACGAAGCAACGAGAGAGAGACGCACGTCGAACAGCATTCGATCGTTCTCAACAACATCCAACACTTGCTCGATTGCGCTCTCGTCGACAAAGTCCTGCGAAGTCTTCCAAGTCGTCCGACCGACCTGTTTGTTCGCGAGTTGTTCTCGAACACGTTCTCATGGACGGTGGCGGAGGGACTCTGAGTGTGATGGATGATGCCCTTGGCTTTGTCGAGCGAGAGTTGATTCCCAGACAGCGAAGAGGCAGACAAGGTTTCGTGGAAGCCCGGAGGCACGGGCTGTTTGCCAAGGGATTCGAGGATGGCGTCGAGAGCACAGGTGCGCTTCGAACGGATGATATCATGAGAGGGAGTCGAGACAGTGTACGAGACGAAACATGTACGCGAATCTGCTTGTCGAGTTGGGCACGTTTGAGCTCGAGGCTCGTTACCAGCTGCGTCAGAGACATGAGAGAACAGCTAACGGGTGGTGAGATGGCGCACCTCGAGCTGTTTGACGACAGCCTTGCAAATCCACTTCACCTTGGCGTCGAGGGCGAGCGCGTCCACAGCATACTGTGCAGAGGTGTTGATGAGGGCATTAGCCTTGGTGCAAAGCTGTTCACCATGTTGAAGCGCCTTCTTTGACTGAAGAACGAGTGAGACCAGATGAGGCTGGTCAACGCGGGACGCAGGCGGCCAGAAACAAAACAGATCTAGCTTAGATCAGAATCTCCACAGGCACAAAACGAAAAAGATCTCAACATCCGTTCTCATCCCCGTCCCCATCCTGCCGTGTCTGCGCCCGTACCTTCAACTGAAGCATCTCCACCTCAGCACGAAGCCGCGATAATGCCTCCTCTTTCTCCGCCAACTGTGTCCGAGCAAGATCAAGGGCCGTCTGTACCCTTTCTAGCTCCTGCTGACTGGGGCTTTCACGGGTGACACAGGGAGGAAAGCTTGATTGGACATCGTGTCTAGGCGAAGACGACAGTGCAGGGGAAAACGAAAACAACATGAGACCTGCATTTATCCCCGTTTCGGTGGACAGAGGAGTCGGTAGTGGATCAGGCATGTCAATGGGCACGAGTGGTGACGCGAGTTCCTCGCTCTCTTCGGTTGCGAGATTTTCTTCCTGGGGCTCCGAGCTGAAGAATGAGTGGGTGTCCTGTGTGAATACATAAAATAAATGAAAATGACTGCATAGAGTAAGGAACACTCACATGGGCAGAACGTAGTAAAGTGGATGGGCGAGGTGAAGAGGCCCTGAGCTGCGCAATGTCACATAGGAGGGCCGCTTCATTCTCACATGCAGATGTATGGGCGCGCCAAAGTTGTTCCCTGAGGTCATCGACTTCGGCTTGAAGTCTGGATCCCTCCATTAAAAATACTTTTAAAGTAGAACAAACAGCTCACCGAACGCACTCCCCTTCAACCCGCAGAATGTCTTGGAAAGAAGCATCCATATTAAGTTCATCTGTGGCCTAGGTATCATGCGCAACATGAGTGACCTAAACGAATACGACAGGATAGTAGGATAGACGTACCCTTCGTTGCCTCGCAGCTGCTTCGACTAGCACCCTCCGTTCCGATACAAGAGCATCCATCTGCGTAGTCATCGTTCGTAGCTGGTTATCAAGTTGTGCTATTGAGAGCAAGCAGGCCGGCGTGGTATCCCCGGCATCTGATGGATGCGATAGAGCACTTGGATCGACCGATGCGCTTCGTGTGCGAGTAGTGGGCATTGGCCTAGCTTCGTGTCCACTTTGCAGTGTTGGCCGAGGCGAACCTGAAGACGAGGTCGCCATTGTAGCCTGTTCCAGCTATTCACCGCAAGCTCAGCGAAACGAACTCGTATCTATGCAGGGCTCTCGTACCTTTTCTGCAGTATGACGAATCTCGAGCTCCAAAGACCTATTTCGCACGTTGCTGCTTTCCAGGAAGCGTAGACACTCTGCGTCCGATAATGGCATCGGCTCAGAAAATCTCTTCGTAGGCTCCCTCGTCTCGCACGCGCGGGAGGAACTAGCCTGAGGCTCCGCTGGTTGGTTTTCATGGTCTACGATCGAGACGATACCGTTTTCTAGCTCAGCTTCGCGCACGGCGACCTTGGCTTCGAGTTCTTCGATGCGCAAGTTGACCTCTTCCATAGTTCTTCTAGGGCTCTGATGTTCGAACTCCAATTCCGTCCTCAACCGGGCGATGATAGAGGTCGTGTATGCAAGTAGATCGTCGTTGTCGTTCATGTCGTCTCTCATTCTTCCACCATGAAGAACGTTTGGGGAAACCTGCTCTGGGTATGGGTATTCGACATTGAGATGGCCTCACTGGAAGGCGGCGGATGGATTTGGAGAGCGGGAAAGACGACACACCCGCATGTTTCGTGACGTGCAGCCGGCTACGCGACCATGAGTTCCATGAGTTCTAGACTAACGACATCATGGACATCGATGAGAACAGGATGTTTGGGGGAGAGCTCAAGAGGCGAAACGACCTACTACACACCTTTCTCGATCAGATCCTCGACCACATCCTTCAACTCGTCGTTCTCGTCCTCTAACTGCTTCACCACCGTGCGACAGTGATCCAGTTCGTGTACGAGCTTCATTTTTCCTCGTTCCTCTGCTGAAATTTCCAGCGCATGTTGAGAACGCAGTGCATCCAGGAAATCGATGGTTTTCAATAAACGGATCTGGGAAGTCGATGCACGGGCACTGTAGCCTGTAGGCCTCTAAGGACGGGTCTCGAGGGTCGATATCTAGAGAAATATGAGAGCGGAGTTCTGAGAAGATTCAACGGAAGCAACGCACTCAATCATCCTTTTCCTGAAGCGAGGTCTGAGGCAACGACTTTACATCTTCCGATTCTGTTGGCTTCTGCTCCCTGGCGTGAGTTTGACCTACATATTACGTCGATTTGTTGGTCTTGAGATCGTGGATATGTAGTGCAGTGGGCATGTGGGAATGGCAGACGCCGGAAGTACGTGTGTTATCGTGACTCGTCAGAAAAAACTACATGCAACGACTACAACAGTCTGAGCTCTAGTCGGTATAGTAGTAAATGAAAGTAGTAATAAGGTCCAGTAGGTCCATTTTCATAAACCACGCAGCACGCTTACTGCACGTCGAGCGAAAGGACATTTTCTGTCAACTTTACTAGTGACGCATCCTCGCATACTTGAACCTTGATTAAACTATCAGCAGCCACACGCTTGTACTGTTTGCCCCACAACGGTGCCAGCATTAGAGCGCCAAACCGCTGCCTCAGACGAGCAACCAGCCGCAGCGCACAGGTGACTTCATCAACCTTGGCGCCAGCACGACGCGAACTATCTTGGCTGAGCAAGGGATCGATCCAGGGATGAATCAGAAATAGATCATCCATCTGTGCCAGGTCGTCCATGGTCTCGATCTCAATGTCCCCGACCATGTCAACCGTCGCACTATAAACGCGCCCATTCGAATCAGAACCGACTTCCGAAAGTTTAGTGACAGGAAAAGTGATGCCAGAGAGTTGCAGGCGACTGGCGGAAAATGAGGGTGGGGGAAGACGTAAGAGGGTCCGGTGAAGCGTCACAGCCTGAGAAACGTCGGGCAGTGACGAGCGCAATGCCACAACCATGCGATCCATCTGGGCAGCCTCGAGTGATTCCGGAATATGCGGTGGCACCACTTGGTCATAGACGGTCAGATCAACAGGTAGACAGCTATTGTAGTTCCCCGCATGCCCTGTCCAGGCCAAGATGGTGATGTCCAGTGATCCTGCA
>JBBPTK010000941.1:0-10379 GCA_038094135.1 Spongiforma cf. squarepantsii
AGTGTAACAAAAAGTGTACACAAGTGTCCTTGGAAAGTGTACAGAGTGTACCAAAAAAGCGGACAAAAAGTCTGAAGTCTCTCAAACACACTCATTTGTTGTGCATTAAAAAGTGTAGCTAAAGGTAGTAGTTTTGGCCATTTGTTTGGTCCAGTTTGCCCTGAGGTGCAAGAGGCATGAGTTTTAGTGTCCACTAAATCACATTTTTTGGGTTTTTTGACTTAGGCAATTTTTGAATGCAGTGGCAGTTTAAATAAAGTGTACAGACACTACTGAAAGTTCTAACACACCACATTTACTACACTTTTGATACACTTTTGCTACACTTTTTTGCTACACTCTGGTACACTTTGGTACAATGCATGGGGATAATGTATACACTGTGTGCCTGGTCAATCCATCCTACAGGGTGTTAAAATTGCGAAAATATAACAATGGTTCTAGCATATGCATGAAACTTGACTTGGATTTCTTATTGCAGCATGAACATCAATCATGCATTTTCACAACTTTGACACCTTGTGGAATGAATTGACCAGGCACACAGTGTATACATTATCCCCATGCATTTATTCTATCTATCCACGAGTTCAGAACAGTCAATATTGTGTTGTGGAAGCTACAATGATCAAATCTTTATGTTTTGGTCGAAGTCTCCTAAGTGTGACATTTGTCACAGTCACACTTTCCGACATTCGATGTGCTCCTGACACCTTCAATTCACATCTTATGTACCTGTAAAATTAATCCTAGATACCTACATATGAATACCAAACGATGGAACATTGTACCGGAACATATATCCAATAGAATACAATACATAAAATCATTTGCCAAAACACACAGATTGCGCTCTGGAGAAGCATATTGATGCATGGAGTGGCATATGAAGTGCAGGAAATCTGGTAATATATGCTACCAAGGGAATACATAACATTAGACAATCATTATAACTATACCTGAAGCGATGGGAATGTGATATGTGCCAGAAGGAGAACATGATATAACATTACCACATTTGATTCTAACACTTTGGGCTTGTCATATGTTATGATCATATTGGATGGCTATTTAGGTGTATATTTTCAATGACAATCACCCTAGTGTATCAAAAAAGCGGTTATGTTTTGATATTTTCAACATATTTAATTGCTACTCATAGAAGCATTTCAGGGACAAAATGAAGCTTGTACATAGTGTAATACAGTATTAATATCATATATCAACCTCTATATAGTGTATAATACAAAGGGAGTGCATGGAAACAAGAAGAAAAACATACTGTCAGTGAGTTTCCAAATAGGAAATGAGCATAGGATGATCAAGGGATGTCATCGCTTCTGAGAAGATTATGTAAGTGTTTCTTTTTCTTGACTTTCACACGCCTCTCTGATCAAATTGGGTAATATTCACGCGAGCTTTACATACATTTTAGTAATGTAGTATTAGGCAGAGGGTTGAGATGTGCTCTAGAGTGCTTGCAAAGCATCGTAGAGTAGCTAGAAAGAATAGTACTACATTTGGATTAATCTTGGCAGATGCCGAGCAGATGCGCTGACCTTTCGGGCTATTTCCACTCATACTCCGAAGGCTTCCTTTCAGGTCTTCGGAGTTTGAAAAAGTGGTGCCTGAGGTGTGCTGCCAGTGCACGGTGGCGAAGCAGTTAGAGGTTAGGAAGAGTTGAATGAGGTGGTCGAGGATCTGATCAAGAAAGGTGTGTAGTAGCTCATTTCGCATCTTGAGCTATCCTCCGAACATCCTGTTCTTATCGACGTCCATGATGTCATTTTTTCTTCCCCCTTCTTTTGGCCTTCCAGTTCAACTCTCGAATGAACGAATGGAGCTTATGGTCGTGTAGCCGGATGCACATCACGAAACATGTGGGTGTGTCGTCTTTCCCGCTCCCCAAATCCATCCGCCTCCTTCCAGGAGGCCATCTCAATGTCGTATACCCATACCCGGAGCAGGTTTACCTGGCGTTCTTCATGGTGGAAAAACAAGAGACAACATGAACGACAACGACGATCTACTTACATACGTGATCTCTATCATCGCCTGGTTGGGGACGGAATTGGAGTTTGAACACCAGAATCACAGAAGAACTATGGAAGAGGCGAACTTGTGCATCAAAGAACTGGAAGCCAAGATCGCCGTGCGCGAAGCCGGGCTAGGAAGTGGTATCGTTTCAATCAGAGACGGTGAAAACCAATCAGTGGAGCCTCAGGCTAGTTCCTCCCGCATGTGCAAGACGAGGGAACCTACGAAGAGATTTTCCGAGCTGAAGCCACTATCGGACGAAGAGTTTGTACACTTCCTGGAAAGCAACAATGCACGAAATAGATCTTTGGAGCTCGAGATTCGTCATATCGCAGAAAGTGTACAAGATTCCTGTATAGATGCGAGTTCGTTTCGCTGAGCTTGCAGTAGATAGCTGGAACAAGCTAGGATGGCGGCCTCATCTTCAGGTGCACCTCGGCCAACACCGCAAAGTGGACGCGAAGCTAGGCCGATGCCCACCACACATACACGAAGTGCATCAGTCGATCCAAATGCTCTATCGCGTCCATCGGATGCCGGGGAAACTACACCGACACCATCTTCTTCAATGCTCTCAATAGCGCAACTTGATGACCAGATACGAACCATGACTACGCAGATGGATGCTCTTGTATCGGAACGGACGGTGCTAGTCGAAGCAGCTGTGAGGCAACGGAGGGTACGTTTATCTGACTATCATGTCGTATTCGTTCAGGTTACTCATGTCACGCATGGGATATCTAGGCCACGGATGACCTTAATATGGATGACTTCCAAGACATTTTGCGGGTTGACAGGGAGTGCGTTCGGTGAGTTTGTTTGTCCCATTTTAGAGGTTTTTTTTAATGAGAGTGATCCAGACTTCAAGTGAAGTCGATGATCTTAAGGAACAACTTCAGCATGTTCATACGTCTGCACGTGAGAGGGAAGCGGTGAACAGCTTTGCACCTTGAAGGTGAATGCCCTCACCAACACCTCCACACAGTATGCTGTGGACGTGCTCGCCCTCGACGCCAAGGTGACGTGGATTTGCGAGGCCGTCGTCAAACAGCTCAAGGTGCGCCGTCTCACCTCCCGTTAGATATTCTCTCACGTCTCTTACCTGGCTGGCTGCCAATCTGGCGAAGAGCCTCGAGCTCAAACGTGCCCGACTCGACAAGCAGATTCGCGCATGTGTTTCATCTTGCACACTCTGTCTCGACTCCCTCTCACTTTGGGGGACAGGAACGGGATACTGTCCATTTGGAGCGCACCTGTTCTCTCGATGCCATCCTTGAATCCCTACCTATACCCCCTGGCGAATGCATAATGTTCTGACCCAAAACCTTCCACCCACAGAAAGATAGAAGCGCATGTGCACAGACACACCCGAAGTGACATACTCTGTCTCATTTCCTCAAAATTCGTGTTGCTCGAGCAACGAGTTTTAATATACCTACCCACCCAAATTTACTGACCCCATGTGGGACAGGAAAGCGGGTAGTGCCCGACAAACAAGAGGCGGCCTATTTAGGCCAAGGACTTCCGTGCCACCAGGCAAAGCCAGCAAACCGATCGGGCCCCATTCTGTGACAACCCCCTCCGAGCACCTAGCATAAACCCCCAACGAGACGACTGGGAAATTTCCTCCTCACCCATTTAGCGGTCGGGCGACGGGAATGAGTAGAACCGATCACCAGCTCCAATATAATTGCCCCCCCTTGTCTTCTGGTCCCATATCTGGTTATGGTTCGAGCCTCCCTATGGCCAAAAGGGGGGAACAACACCCCACCGGGAGGTTCGACTGAGATTCGACAAAGGTTCGAGTAAGATTCGACGTCTCTCCTATTCCCTCTGGCATATATGAGATATACTTCCATTGATGTAGACACTTCCCAAGAATGTCGCTAGGTTGAGCAGGGATAACTAATGTGGCATAACAAAGGTCCGACCGAGGGTCGATGTCTCTCCGACTCGCTCTAGCAATTTAAACATCTCCCAGGATCACTCTCTAGCTTTAAGGGTCGCAACATGGTATGGTTAATAAAGGTCTGAATGAGCTCTCCGACTGCCTCTGACGATTCAACGCCTCTCTCGAACTACCTGTAGCATGGTGGATATATTTACACTCGTGTTGATATGATGGTTCGTATGGCAGCATAAGGAGCTGTACATAATATATTCATAGCAACGTCCAATACCAAGACGGCAAGTACATAGAACAACACATGAATCACATTCGCCGTCATGCTACACTACAGGATATACGGATTCGAAATCTCCATTAGCCACCGCTTGAATACCATCGCAAATGTATCTGCGAATGTTTCCATAGTCTTTCCTATGTGGTAGAACCACAGACTCGTCACCAAACCACGTTCTACTTCGTTCACAAAGTATTGAGGCTTCGTCTCCCCTGACAGATCGATCCTCAAACCTATGTCGAGACGGCAAAATACTCCAATAGACGGCTTGGCTAGACTCTCCCACGTTTCCCGTAGCACGAGAGACTCCCAAATCTTCGTAACAAATGTGTAAAATTCATCCTTTCCCTTCTGCCGTAATGGGGCTGTTCCAGATTGTGGGTTGACGATTTGACGTTGCAGCTCTGCTGTGTCAATTGAAGTGGGTGAGGATGCGACCAGGGTACTGATTGATTCCCTGCGCCGCTCAGACTAATATGTTATGCTTGAAGGGGGAAGAGCTTACGATATTTCATCCATCGTCACAAATGCGTTCGTTTCAACACCTTTCCATTCCCCGTTCTTCGCCTTGTGGGTATGCATCACAGTGATTATCCTACCACCAATGATAAAGGCCCTCCATTCCCCGAGCCATCCCAAGCTGGGGACGAATTCCTGCGCCATCCAGAACGTACCGTTACTTGTGATGGAGTCCAGATGGTTCCATGTGCGAAGGGAGCGCTTAGCATGTGGTAATAATACGTGGTCACAGCATTCGCTGTGACTCCGTTTAAGCACCACATCATCCGGTATGTCGTCTCCGTGGCGTATAATCCAAGTGCGCGGCGAATACCGACCTGAGTTCTGCGCAATCGTTTGAAGATGGCAAACTGTGCTCCATTTGTCCGCAGCACGACGCATCAGTTTTACCGGAGGCCACACCAGCGTTTCGCATGACAGCTGTGATATGTTTGACTCGTACTTCGCCATGGAGGTGACGTCCAGCCCATAGGCGTTACCGCCATCCCTTGTAGTAGCACCACATGTTAGTAATCGACTTTGAATGGCGATCGCACGTACGTACCATTGCCCAGTGGAGTAATCCACCCCACCTACAATACAGTCCATTCGAGTCAATTCCAACCATCGATCGCGGTGCGTCTGTGGATCCAGGACGATATCTCGAAACTCTTCCCATTTCATGAAAGTGACATCGAAGACTTTGTTGAACATCAGCATTAGCCAGAGCTGAATCGACTTTTCTTTTAGTCACATGCGCCAGCCACCTTGGAGAGCTTACCCATTCCGAAATCAAAACCCTTATGCCTTTTTTTTTAGGATTATACTTGTGCACAAACCCATTAAGGCATTCAATCGACTTGTACTGCTCATCGCTTATATCCCGTTCCGCCCATGCCAGATTAGATTCTGCATCGCTGCGACTCATAGCCCGACTAGGATCTGGAACATAGAGAAGTCGAAATGTCCTGTCGTTCGATGGATGGATCGGATACCAATCTGTATTCGGGCACGTAGAAGGTGACCTTGCAGACCAGATACTAGGAGAACCACTCGACCATTCAAGCATGGTGCCCAGTCCAAACGAAGCGGAGGAGGAAGTTGATGCCTGTCGGCGGTACTTGTAGGGTTTGACGAGCGACCTTGTGGATTGCGCTCCAACCTCAGCCTCTTGATTCTCGCATCCAGCCATTTCTTCGTCTTCATCTTCGTCTTCAACTTCGATGCTAACATCCTCATCCCTGAAAAAATATCATGCATACCGTGTCGCAGCGCACACATGTGGTACTTACTGTGCCTGTTCGTCATCCATGTCCAGACGCTTGAGCTCGCTCCTTAGCTCGTTCGGTGAAAGGTCCTTGGTCAATTCTTCGCGCGTCGGTGCTCGTGTACACAACGCTCTACTGGTCTTTGCACCCAGTATGGCATAGCCAGGACAACGCTTGTCACATTTTGGATGGAGGGTAACCTTGCACGAGTGTCGTGCGCATGCAGAGCCTTCACGTGGCCACAACAGAGATGACCTGGTCGTTTTGCACCTACAGGTGTGGATGCAAACCTCGTAACCAGCCATTTTGACTTTTTCATGTCGAGGCATTTCGTCTCTTCACTTGGTCCTTTCGAGTGGCGGGTATGGGACAGATACAGTGGGTGGTATGGTAATAGTCGCGACGCAAGATTCGTATTGCGCCACGCTTGTATTAGTCCTATTTTCGGTCGTCAAAAACATTATCTAATAACTCGGCAGATGTGAGTAGTCTCGTACCCATCCGTTTTCGGTGAGCTCTCACGAGCTTTCGGAACTTTCCGAGCACCAAAACGTCTGGAGACGCACTATGGCATCGAGTCACACTTGTCACGCTCTCTTCCATATTAGAATGGAACTTGGCTGTTTTGGGTTGATGTCAATCCCTTTTTGTACATGTTCTCAAATAGGATAGTCCCTATGACATATCATAATTTTTAACATTTGTCTGCCTACGTCGACTGGATGACCACCCTCTGCACTCGGAATGGCTCCCATACCCAGCAAAAGCAACAATCCTATACATCCCTGCAACATGCCCGTGAACGTGCCTCCAAAACTTTTGGATATGCTAGTCAAGAAGTCCGCCAATCTCTCATTACCGCATGCCTTGAAAAATGTGGTAATCGACCACTGTATGACTGGCAGCTTGATGCTGCCGAGGCCTTCTACCTTGGACTTGACTGCACTATAATAGCAGGGACAGGTTCTGGCAAGAGTCTACCCTTTGTTATGCCATCAATGATTAGTATCAATAAAATTCTTGTCGTGAATATTAAGTTCGAGATAGGCACGGCGTTGTAATGACATGGGAATGACTGCAGTTGCAGTCAATCACACGTCCTATACTCGGCAATTGCATCAGGTAGGTTGTTACTACATATACGACGAAAAAAATCAACGCACCCTTCAATTAGGAACTCGTAGAGCAAAAATACCAAGTTATTTTGACCTCCCCAGAGATGGCCATTTCGAACGCACAGTTCAATGGTCTTCTCTGCTCCTGCGAGTATCATAGTAACATGCTTGGGGTTGTCATTGACGAGGCGCACTGCATAGTACAGTGGGGTGGTCAGTTTCGACCTACATATGCGAAGCTAGACAAGCTTCGTTCGTTCGTTCCGCCAAACATCCCTTTATATGTGACGTCAGCTACTATGGCCCCTGACGTACTTGCAGAAGTGCGACGACTGTTGCACATTAAT
This sequence comes from Spongiforma cf. squarepantsii, assembly GCA_038094135.1. NCBI lineage: Eukaryota > Fungi > Basidiomycota > Agaricomycetes > Boletales > Boletaceae > Spongiforma > Spongiforma cf. squarepantsii. Next base: position 7,449 of record JBBPTK010000941.1, read on the forward strand.
CCATCTAGGTCATTTCACATCAATCTTGGCAATGACAGAAAAAATATTTACCAAGAGGTTCGACTTGCTCGACACGCACATGACTTTGCATGCGTGAATTTCCTCTTTGAAGGTGTCATAGAGGCGAGCGGTTTGGAGCGAGCCTTGATATTTATCAATCAAGTGATCGATTTGCAGCTTGGATGGCAGTACTCACAGACGCTGCTACCTCCTCATCTGTGTACGTTGGATTTCTTAATTCTCGCCGGTCGGAGCGCTCCAAAGCTAAAGAGCTCGAACTATTTCGAACGGGCCAGCGACGGATCTTGTGGGTTACAGAAGTTGGGGGAATGGTGCACATTCGCTTTGCTGGTAATTGTTAGTTCTGTAATGTTAACATACTTAGGGTTTGGACATACCTGACATCACATTCATTGCACAGTTGGGTGCACCGTCATCACTGACAGTATGGATGCAGCGTGCGGGGCGAGCGGTGGCTGTACAAGCACGGGCTGTACTGTTTCTTGAGGCGTCTGCGTTGCAGGAAATCCAATCGAGGGATAAAGCTGGCGATGATTCAGAGTCGGGTGAAGAAGAGTGTGAAAATGGAGAGCGAACATACCGCAAGAAGCTTGACCCCACACTATGTGAGTATGTCGAGACGAAAGATTGTTGACAAGACATCGTTGATAAGCTATTTGATAACCCGCCAGGTCGTTTGCGTAAGTCACTAGAACACGTTACCACAATACAGTTCTCACCTCGACCTTCAGCGCTCGCCACCATGTGCTGCGATAACTGTGTGCAGCCCACAAACTTGCAATCGCCGCCAGATGAACAACAGCCTGAGCAAGAGGCAGCGGTTCAAATTGCCGTCAAAACCGAGGTTCAAGATGCCGTTGTAGAGCGCGGTGCGTCTCTACGGTTACTTTAAGCGATTTTCAGTGGTTTCGAGAGACACTTCCTTAGCATTCTAGTTCCTTCCGAACCCTTCCAGTCACATCCAGACAGTCCAGTTGACAGTCCGGCCGCCGGACGTGTCCGGACTGCTCGGACTATGGTCGGGAGACTTTTCCTTAATCACTCTCCTTTATTTTTATCTTGTTTTGGCATATTCTGGACCTGGTTTACATTGAACTTTACACTCCTTTATTCTGTTTCGTCATTAAGATTTGATTACATACTTCCTTCCCTTTTGGCTCCGGGAATGCCTGGACTATAAATTCATGTACTTAGTCAAATAAGACAGCCTCCTTCTGCTCATTTTTCCAACCGATACCGACCGACCATTTCTTCGACTGTCTTAACTCTTTACTCCCGCCGACTGTTTCTATCTACATTCGCTCCGGACTAGACCAGACTATTCGTTTCGACTCGGACTACTCCGGACTGTTGGGTAACTACTTCAGGACTTCATCCTAACTAATCCCCTTCATCCTACGAGTTTCTTTGGGGTCAAGGACACTCGCTCTTCTGATCTTTCTATAGTTGGTTGAGACCTGTGGGGATTCGCCCTATCTCTTCAACTAACTTTACTGTTTTACAACTGGAGCCCACCGCGAGGGACTCACAAAGGGGTTCCAGACGAAGTCTCAGACCAACAGCCCAACGCCTAGAACTTGAAAATTTACGCTCCCACTTTCAAGAGTTGAGGATAGGTGAAAATTCTATCCTATTTGATCCTGTTTCTCCACGCAGCTCCCATCATAACCATTTTGATATCCCTGACACTGCTAGCTCGGAACTTAGTTCACCCTCGATCACTATCTTAGGACCAGTTTCTGGATCGGACGCTGATTGGCCTGGAGAACTCCGAAGCAGATCAATTTCTCCCCAATTAGTAGCTGTCCAATCTGATGCCACTAGCAAACGCCCCTTGGAAAATTTAACCGACGAGCCTAGCTTTAGCGAGCAATTCCCAGGTGCATTTATAGAATCCACCCCACCGAGACCGAGGAGGGAACTTACGACCTCAGAATCCTCATCAACCCTCACACCGTACTCTTCATCATCACATTCAACTGAATCTTCTTCGTCATCATCTTCCCCATCCTTCGATTATCTTTTTAATACCTCCCAAGTTTCCCCTTCCGATAGTCCAATACCTGCAGCGCTCACATCAGTTTCCATATCCACCCCGACATCGTTAATCTCGTCCCTTATCCCCTCCGGATTCCAATCAGTTCACCCACTCCCATCTACTCCTCCACACCAATCGCCACCATCACCATCTCCACCAGTTCCACCACCCCCTGTCTTACCAATGGCCCATCAAGTTCAGATGCCTGTCCGGGGATCACAGAATGCCCCTAAATTTGACGGAACAACCCCAGCCTTACTCCCTAGATTCTTTGAGGACGTAGAACAGCTCTGCACCAACGCAGGATTAGACAATGCTGGCAAGATCAGACATGCTATCCGATATGCCGATCTAGAGGAGTCCGAGGGTTGGGCTCTCTTAGCCGAGGCGACTGCCGCCCCACCCAATTGGGACGCCTTTACAACGGCAGTAAAGAAGTTATATCTGGGCTGCGAGCCGGCTAACCAGTTTAGTTGTGCTGACCTTCAATACCTAGTCCAGGAATACCGTCAAAAACCTATGCAGTCAATAACCGAATTCGGAGAGTATAACTGGAAGTTCTGGAAGATGGCTACCACGCTTGTCACAGCGGGTGAGATCGGCCAGCTCAATCGGGACAATTTGTTCCTTTTCGGACTGCCGGAACAGCTTGGACTTCAGGTTCGACAGCGTCTCTTATATACCAAAACTGACCATCATCCCAACAAGCCATATCCCCTCGAGGACGTGGCGAAAGCAGTCGAATTCTTACTGACAGGAGCAGCTTTGCTCCCGATTCCCCAAGTAGTGATGCAACCGGCGGTTGTGCAACCGATGTTCCCCTCTTGGGCGTCCGGGGGCCCTTCAATCGCTAACATACCACCAGTTCCTCA